>JBBPFP011159381.1:0-11424 GCA_037974795.1 Kaempferia galanga | reverse complement strand
ACTACCACATGATGCTAAGGTCTTTGAATTGTTAGTCGTGCTAAATCGTTGATTATCCGATAACTAACTTTTATAGATGATGATGATGATGATGATGGTGATGTAGGTTTCTCAAGGCTAGGAAATTCGATATCGAGAAGACTAAGCAAATGTGGGCAGATATGCTTCAATGGAGGAAGGAATTTGGATCCGACACAATTATGGAGGTGCATTAGGCATGGCTAGTGCTCACTATTTCCATTTGTTTGCGCCCATTTTGATCCTTGTATCCACTTGAAGGACTTTGAATTTGAAGAACTTGATCAAGTCTTGGAACACTACCCGCAAGGCCACCACGGCGTCGACAAGGAGGGCAGGCCTATCTACATTGAAAGACTAGGCTTAGTCGACGCCACCAAGATGATGCAAGTCACGACCATGGATCGCTACGTCAAGTACCACGTGAGGGAATTCGAGAGGACTTTCGCGGTCAAGTTCCCTTCTTGCTCAATCGCGGCAAAAAGACACATAGATCAGAGCACAACCATCATGGATGTTCAAGGAGTGGTATGCAACTCGACTCACTAAGCTCACAATGCCGGTGAATGGACTCGACAATGAATGTGTGTGCGCGCTTGATGCATGTATCATAGGGTTGTAGACAATTCAACAAAGTCGCGAGGGAACTCATCGGTCGGATTCAAAAAATCGACGGGGACAACTACCCCGAGGTATATATCAACTATGCTATCTACATTAGTATTCTTTCTAGTATCCATTCGATACGCGATAACGCGGCAATGTTAAATTCTTTCTTCTCCAGACCTTGTGCCGCATGTTCATTGTCAATGCAGGCCAGGGATTTAGACTCCTCTGGAACACTGTGAAGAGCTTCCTCGATCCAAAGACCACTGCCAAAATCCATGTAAGATGCGGATTCCATATTAGATTATGCAACATAAACTAACAGAGTTAAATTCTAATGAGATTTAATTTCCTTTAGGTTCTCGGAAACAAGTTCCAGAGCAAGCTACTCGAGATCATCGATGCTAGGTATGTTCCTCTAACTTGAGGTTAGACAACTTTATGTATCACGGTGATTGGCGAGAGAGGTAAAATGGAAAATAAATGATGACATTTTAACTAGGAGTTTAGTTGTCTAGCTAACGAGTGATTTTGAACTCTCAAGTGAGTTGCCGGAGTTCCTCGGCGGCAATTGTAATTGCGAAGGAGGCTGTCTTCGATCGGACAAAGGCCCATGGAAGGACCCTGAAATCGTCAAGGTTATCTTCGTTCCACCTATCTTACGATCTAACTGATCGATATCGGTTCTATTTGTTCGATTCACCGACAAACCAATACAGATGGTTCAAAATGGCATCGGGTGTTGCGGAAGGCAACAAAATGTGAGCGCGGCCGAGGAGAAGATGATCTCCGAGGACGAAATTGTGTACCAAAAGGTGGTCGAGTGATCTTCTCTCGGAACTCAGTGTATATAGTTTGCTTGTCTAGTCGAGGAAATTACTAACTAACCGATTTGTACAACATGAAGAGGCAAGAGTCTTTCCACGACGATACGAGTGCCAAGATCCCCAGGAGCCATATCAAACACCCTGAACTCTCACCTGTTCATGAAGAAATGGGGGGCCTGGATTGTGAGGTAGAATTCAGTAGAATTCACTTCACTGTTTCTGTCGGAAAATATGTGGAAGCAGCTCAATCCGTTCATTACTTTGCAGAAGAACTTGGTCGTTCAGAATGCACATGAGGAGAGATTTCCCACTCCTTGCCAATACAATGAGTTGTTACCGATCGTCGAGAAGGTGGTGGACGCAGGTTGGAACGACGACATGATGGAGGAGAAGCTTGCCCTCTCCAAAGGTCGATAGAATCCTTTTCCCTCTTTTTTTAAAATTGAAATTCAGGTATCTAGGCCTTCGGTCCGACACATTAGCCTTGCAGATTCCTATGTTCTCTCTGGCATCAACAATGGCTCTAGCAACAACAGCCACATCTTCGGCGGAGTCATGGCGTTTGTCATGGGCGTTGTCACTATGGTGCGCGTGGGGCGGTCGATGTCGAGGAAGATTACGAATGCAGACGTCGCGGACTTGCTGAAGAGCCAAATGGTGCGACAGCCACCACCCGTGCCGACTGTCTCTGTTGCTGAATTTGCATTCCTGCTGACGCGCCTCCGTGAGCTGGAGGAGAAGGTGAATGCCCTCGGCAGTAAACCACCGGACATGGCATCGGAGAAGGAAGAGATGCTGAGTGCCGCGGCCAACCGTGTGGAGGTCCTGGAGTCTGAGCTCGCGGTAGCTAGGAAGGTTAGTAACATCTATCAAACTGAACAATAAATTCAAACTGTTATATTTGAATTAATAAATGGATTGTGCAGCTCAACTAATAAATTGAACTAACTCGACAACTAAGAAAAGTTCAATCAACTCGGTATTTACTCATTTGTTTGTTTATTTCATTTGTTTTTGCAGGCTCTTGAGGAGGCTTTGTCAAAGCAGGAGGAGTTCGCTGCATATCTCGAGAAGAAAAAGAAGAAAAAAAACAAGTTGGCAAGTTTTCTTTATTGGTAGTTTGCTTTAGAGTCATTTAAATCGAATGGAAACCATTAATTTCTTCAGGTAAAATTGAAGAGAAACAAAAAATGAAAGCAGACATTTGAGAAGAAATACATTTTCCCTGAACCTTTTCTATTTTCTCTATTCTTCCTCTTGTTTAAATAAATGACGAGATTAAATTAATTAATGTCTAATTCCTGGTAATTGGGAGGGATTTATATCTTTACAAGAATCTATATAATATTAGATTTTTTTTTTTTTTTTTTGTTTACTTCTTATTACAAAGTCGGTTTTTTTTTGTTTACTTAATGCATTTTTCCCGTTTACAATTGCAGATTTCTTTCGGCTGGTAGTCTCTACCCATCAGAAGAAGTCATCAACTTTGTGTTCTCTAGAATGTCACAGACTGAAAGCAAGAATCAAGCTGCCTTAACAAATAATACTGAGAACTAACAAAATGTATCTATCGAACTTAATATATATTTTCTTGTAGATAAAAGGGGGAGAAAAAAAAACAGTGATGAACATTATCAATGTAATGCCAAACACATGGGCTAATTATTTCTCATCCTTGCTACTGATAACGATCTCATCCATTCGCAAGGATAGTCATTATTTGCTGAATACTTGGCTTCTCCGAAGCAAATTTTGTGAGATTATGGTACCGACTGGTCTCATAATTAAGTGTAGTGTTTAACTTCTTGTAACTTTATGGTAAGCAATCAAACTTGCAGAATTCAACCTAGTGCTGCTATACAAGGAGGTCGACTATGTTTAAACGTGTTCGTTTAAGCCATAAGCTGTCAGCTATCATTAACGAACGAGTCTGGCGCGAGGGCAATGCAGCCCTTGAACCAGTGCCTCGCGATAAGTGAACAAAAAGAAAAAATAATAAATGATCCCCTTCTGAGTTGATTTCAAGTACCCAGAGACAAATTTTGAGGAAACAATCACTGTAAGGACAAAGGATCCTTGTAAAGTTCCTGAAACTTCAAAGGAAGGGAGACACAAAGCAAATGATGTATTGTCGTATGTGTATGTATGTTTGAAAACCAAACCAGGCTCAACCTGTTCAAATATCATACATATTAACTGATCTGGGAGGGTTATACCCAATCGACACAGCTATATTCATCTTACATCACCTGCACAAGAAATGCATCGAGCAATAACATATAAAGCATGAAAAACACTGGAAAAGTTTACGACTTCAATTTTGCTTTTGTATGGTGGCACCAGACTACTATTATTCTGCCAATGTAACAGTTATGCTACCTACAATAAGCCAATATGCTTATAAAGACATGGCATGCTCATCATTGATGCTACAATTAATAAAATTTGTTTTATCCTTACAGTAGAAAATAAACCATGGTGATTCTTACCTCTTTGGTGGATCTTGGCTATACAACAAAGACTTTGGAATTATGAGAGCAAATTTGGTGATGACTTCTTGATGCAGCTTGTGTTTGGAGCCGAACAACATTTCAATTTGAAGGGTGTCTGATAGAAATTTACTTTGCAAAGAATAAGGATAGAATAATACACATGAAACAACCCAGTAATGTAACCAGAATCTCGATCGTAAAGCATCTAATTACATGAGTCTCCAATTAAACAACCCGACTGGAGAAGGGAGGCGACCATGCAATCTACAATTTCTCGGCCTTGCCTCCAAGCTGCAGCCCTTCCTGTCCTCTTCCACAGTAATGGAAGATTGCACTGGTGCTCTGATTAAAATATAGCAAGCAGATGAATTATTCATGCTTGTTTTTTCCCCGACTCCAATCTTTGATGTAAGTCCCAACTGTCAATGACGATAGTGTTGTTTTCCTGAGCTTCTGATGACTTTCATAACTATTTCCAACTCGTGTCATGGTTGGAATCAAACTCGTTGATCTGACAGTAATATTGTGCAATGACCTTGCACCAACCCGTAGATCCTTTTCCGACTTGTAAGGAGAGACTCCACCTTCGCCTTCCAACTGAGCTGAATTTTTTACAGTTGCTCTACCAGCATCTTTCATGTCATTTTTCTTCTCAACTAGCTTAGGTTCCCAATACGGACGATCTGCAGTTTGAACAGAATCATGGTTCCTTGTTCTAAAGAATTCTGATCTCCCCATTGGGGATATCGACTTATGATTCTTCGTGGCCTTCTGCGGAGAAGATTTTGGCCACCTTATCTTTCCAAAATCTTCAGTTTGCAGTTTGAGGGCACGCCAGTGCCTTGTCATCTCAAGTAATATGTCAGCAGCAAGTAGCTCACGAGGTGGATAATCTGTTGCATTGACAAAAATGTGCATTTAATGGTTAGATCTTTTCACTGCGGGAGAAGTATATTGCTTGTAAATGGTATTGACTTTCTTGATTTTATAGCATTATTGATATACACCAAGATACTTTATAGGACTGAATGCGATTTGTTGGGCAGATAATTAGGTGGCAGAGTGCAAAATAACTTAGGAATAACCTTTACTTGGAAAGAAAATGGAAACAGAATGAGAATCAGTGGTATATATTTGTGGCGACACAACATTTAGGTTGGCATATAAATTGAAGTCATGCATTTAATGTTATACAACTAATTCACTGTAGGTTCAGTCATACATGCAGTTTGGTTATCCACATAGTGGATACAATAAAAATTTCTTTTAGATACTGAAAATCTTCCACATTCAAATATTAATTAGTAGCTCAATTTTACCTACTCATTATGAATTCGTCCTTATGGCAGAATATGATTAATCACTAAACTGAGAATTTAGGCATCAGCACTACAGGTCCGTTGAATCATTATCTTATAATCAGACTTCATTCGTATTTTGGACTTGAACTTTTTTTTTTCAAGTACATATCCTGGGAGTCCACAAACTAAGATTGGCCAATTTCTTTGGGCTTACAAACGAAATAATAATGAATTTTTGTATTAAAAATATCTGAAATCATTCACAAAGAAACCAAATAAACGTTTTGAGAATAGGAACTGAGTTCAGGTGCCCGGTTTGAGTAACGTAAGTTTGCAATTTTACAGAATAGCAAAAGCAAGCATTAAATAAAAAGAAGGCTGGATTCGTTCTAGCAGGTCTTTGTAACAGCCACTAGAAGAAAGATTTCTGATATTTGATTGTGACCATCCTAGATGATAGGAGTCAAACTGTCAAGCCACTTTCCGAAGACAATAATAGGCTCCGGAATCAAGCTCAAAAGGCAATAAATAGATCAATGTATTGATTGTATTTAACCCATACTATAGAATAACTAAAGTTTTACATAATTTTGCAAGCAAAAAGCTCAAGAAAAAAAATCTAAAAAACCCCTGAAAAGTCAGAAACTAGGAAAACCAAAAACATGACCTGAAATTTCAGGTTAGGGTATACGGATTTTTCTTAAAACCCAGCTTTAGTATGCGCCTACTCCTAGTTTAAATACTGTCGAATTTAATATGCAGCCCATATAAATTCACTAACTCCAGTGGGATTTAGTGGCTGATGGTGGATTTGGCCATCCAAATAACAAACAGAAACAAGATAAGCTACCTTCTTGATAGCCAAATAGCTAGAGGGCATTACTACCAGTCAAAGACCAACAAAATGCTCCAAATATGATGGGTAAAATACATAATAGAGAATCAAATTAGAAGCAACTATGCATTAAAAAACAATTGACATATTTACCATGTCGTGACATATTTGAAGCAGATAAATTGCGTAAACTTCGGCTGCACTCTCCAGCATCTTTACAACTGAAGGAACATGAAGAAGCAGAGCAGACATGCTCATTTAGTGTGTGGAGATCTTTCGGGACAACTCCAGTACTGCATAACTTAGATGTGGATCCTACATGATCTGGTAAGTCTAGATCCTTTCCTTGAAACTTCAAACTAGTTTCAGATTCAGAAGTTCTAACCAGACAACTAGCTTTGTTGTCACATTCCAGGCTGGTGATTGAACAGTTGGTGTGGTCTTCAACCAACTTAAATTGTTTGTGAGCTAACGCAGATGAGTTAGATCCTTTTTCTAACTTTGTATCATCTGGAACATTCCCTTCAACACAATTTGATGTTTGGAACTCCATGTTTGATGGCTGACCACATAGAAACTTAGGAGACAAGTCTAGATGATTATCTTGAAGAGCACTACTGCTTTGTAATGGGTCTTCATTGCTATCAACTGTTAACATTTCCAAATCTAAAAAGCAATGCTGGTTGTCCCCAGTGAGAAGAGAATTGCAATCAATTCTAACCCATTTACCCTGATATGCATGTTTAAATGAAACTTGTTTACTGGAATCAGCAGTAGATTTGCAAGCTGAACTATGAAAACTAGACCATGAAAAAGGAGGCAAGCTAGCTGCATGGAGATTTTTGGGGGGCTTAGTGGACTTCGAAATGGATGAAGACAAACTTAAATCTTCTAGAAGAGTATTAAGATCCAATACTGAAGGACTGGCTAAATGCTCAAGAATTTTCTTTGGCTGATATAGATCAGCATCACCTGCATTAGGACACTAAATAGGGCAAAGAAAATTAATTCAATTATTGAGATAGCTTAAAAAATTGAAAGACAATTTGAGCACTTAAGCTGACCTTAGTAGCAGTTGATTCATCAACATATTTACTGGGGTGGCAACAATCTTGAACGGGTGATGAAGAATCAGGTTTACTGAGGCATATAGCTCCTTTTCTGTTGCTATTGCTATCTGTCAGACCATCATGGGGAAGAAGAGAGATCGCCTTTCTCAGCGAAGTCAACATACTTTCACAGACAACTGGGAGTTTCTTTCCTTTTTCAGCATTGACATTAGAATATCTGTAACTACCATCAAGAAGTTCACTAATGCCCACCTCATCAATATGCCTCGTGATATCAGAGAGATCAGACTTTAGTCCATATGCTCCTGAATACAAGGTGATTTCATAAGTTTCACTTGATACATGAGAACTGTACATTACTGGAAGGTATTCAAAGCAGAAGATTGAGGTCTGTGATGTTCTTGTGAGAAAAGCACAATTTTCTGAGATGACGGCCAACAATTAGTAAATAAATATTCATGTAGTTCTTTTGTTCAATAATGTAATTCAAATTTCCTTGTTTCTAAATTTTCATAATTCCCATATGTGATAATCGAGTGACCTTTATTGTTAATGTTGCTTCAAATTCCTTTAGGTGGGCAGGTGACTTTAAAAGATTGATATACGATCCAACACATGCATTAGCCTATCATATCCCTATTAAGCTTGTGTTATGCTTGGCAAATTTCATTTTTTGAAATTTCGAGTATAATTAAGAAGACAAATACTCAGAGAAAATGGGCCACTTTTCCAACAAAATTAAGTCAAGATAAAAATATACTACTGCAACATATACTGGGAGTATAACAGTGGAAGAAGTATGAATGGGGAAAAAAGATCATTTTCTTTGCATACCTAACAGGTTGTTTCCTGCAAAAGTAGAATCAATGCCAGGAAACCCCATCTTTGTTGAAAAAGTATCATATCTGATTTTCGTTCCCGATCTGAAGTTTTTCCTATCATTTCTTTTACCATCAAAACTACGCTTTGTCTTGATCAACCGTGCTTTATCTGAACAATTAAACAAGTTTAAGGATAAAATAATACAAAACCAATCGGCAAATTTTACTGTGGTAAATGTTTGATTTGTAGCCATCCAGAAGGGGCAACTATATTACGCATGTAGTTTAATAATCCAAAAAAAGACTGGTCGTGCTCAAGGAAATCTAGTTAGAGAGATATTACATCAATATGATTGATATATTTAAAAGGAAAAAAGCATATGCGTCTGGTAGTTATTGTTACCACTTCATGGTAATTATCCATAGACATCCACTTAAATGTAAAATCAACAGGATGAACAATAGTTTTGGCTTTCAGTAAGATGATGATCCAATTGACACAGGTGGTGGTATAGAAGATAATTTTCTGTTTCAGGCACCAAACCAATTGAAAAGTTAAGCGGTAGAAGCACAATATGCACCAAGATACTGGATGAATATCCACAGATCTCTCACTTTATACTTGCTCGCCCAATATTAAATCTTACAATATAATAGGCTAGTGAAGAGGATACTTGTAACTGAATGTTATAACTCATCATCAAACTATAATTTTGACTCATTAAAAAGCAAGAAAAATCTCCATATGATCCCCAATATGGAACTCAAGAGACAACAGAGACATATAAGTGATAACTGATAAACCGAACCATAGTCAAATGCAAAGACTTTCAACAAAGAGATCTATGTTTCTTCTTTTTACAATACACATTATACAACTTATATAGTAGAAATCTATCATTACCAGCCAATGAGCATCTTTTCAAATCTAATTTTTTTTGGAAGATAATGCTACCATCATCAACTTGAGTATTTGTTGTGTAGCTTTCTGCTTGATCTAGACGTGGTCGCTTATTGTCAGGACCGTTGCTCAACTTCCTATCAAACTCCCTGTTAGATGATTTGCCTTCATGCTTCGACAACAATGAAACCGGCATACTTGTTTCTCCAAAGTTTTGTCTTTTATCATTAACTTGACTTTTGAGGCCAAGAAGCATCTTGGCATGTGTATGGAGAAGTACACTTCTTGATGTTAAAACTTCAAACTACATCCTGAAACTGAAAATCTGCCATAAGCAATACTTTTGCACATTAGTGAAACAGTATAAAAGCAAGCGATAAGAAAAAGTAATGCCTACAAGCACACATTTCCATGTAAGATGTATGAGTAACCAAATTTGTTAACCATGTGCATAAAATCAATTTATCATATCTTAAAGAACAACTATAATAAAAAATCTTACAGAAGATGAAATTCAACATCTGAGCAACAAATGAGAAATACCAAATATGTGTTACAATAAATTGAGAAATAGTGGATATTGAAGTAACCTATGTTGAAGGTCCACGTAATAAGCATTGAGCAGCTTGAGCTACGGAGGCCAAGTTTATCCCATTTGCTGATTGGTGAGGGTCAATGAATGGCTTAAAATACTAGAGCCTAGGTTACTGGTAGGGTGGATGCCTGAGCTAATGAATCCCCATTGCTAGCCTAATGCTGCCAATATGGGAATAAACTAGGGTGTCTCATCCTAAGTCCTAAACTTCAATAGCATGGATGAGCGATGTAAAATGCTACTCTATTTACACGATTCGTCTCTGCAATGTTAAGCTGGATACCTCAAAGGTGCAGCAAGCTTCCTTGAGTTGCTCCTGGAACCAGCATGGGATAACAATATATTTAGTGTCACAGAGATCACTGCCAATTTCTCCATGATTAAATCAATCTTACCACGAATTGTCCATAACACAACTGAAAATCAGTAGCAATAGTCATTCCACATCTAAGATTTTTTCGACAGACGTTAAATACTTGTGAATGTTCATTATTAAAGAATGCATGCAATATAAGTAAAATAGCATCAGAGGCATAATAGGACTTCACCCTCCGGGGAATTTTATGGACAGTCAAGGGTTAACACAAATGCAAACATCAATCTCAACCTCATTCTTTCACCTTGCCTGAGCAACCTTATTCTTTGTCCTGGCTGAGCACTGAGAAGACTGCCAGAGGCGCGAAAGATAACATGATAGATTCATTCACTACGATCCTAAAATGCCGTGGATAATGTCTTTTTCCTCCATTCCAAATATCCCAAGACAAAACCGTAAATTTTATACAAACAAATAGACAGTCATACACAATTATTGACCACTAAGTATTCCAAAAACACATGAAGATCTGCAGAAGCCTCAGTTTAACACGCGCAAACAAAAGATCGGCAACAACCCACATGATCACGGATATGGAGCGACCGAACACTACAAACAGATCGAAGGGGAAAACTGTTAAATCCGAATACCCAGACACACAGGAATCATAAACCCTAATTCGAGCCCAACAGGGCACCGCCGATAGCCCTCGGGCCGAGAAATCAAGCCGATAAATCACGAAAGGAGCGGTACCAGGTCATCTCGGCTCCATCTCGCCGCCGTCTAGGTGGTAGATACCTCCGAAAGAGATGAAAGGGACCAACTCCGGCAGCAAACGATACGCTCGCCCTTGCTCGAGCGGTGGTGGCGGCCAAAGGCAGTCGCTGCCTCACCTGGCGATGCGCCGCTGGGAAACGGGGAGAGAAGGGCTTTATAGGTTTCACCGAGATGGGTTAAGATGTCATCTCAGCCGTTGATTACGAAGAGGATGAGGAAATTATATATATATATTGGAAAAAACGCTAATATGCGGATATATTGGGAAATTACGCTAATAAGGCCCTAACGCTCAACAAGGACCGAATAAAGTATTCAAATTTATAAATTCAACCCCTCATTTTTGTTTTTCCAAAATCACTCCGTTTGAGGGATGAAAATATATTTAAAGGGATAGATAGATAAATGCTCACTAATTTTAAAATCGATATTTTTTATTTATTTTTGTTTTAATTTTAGTGCAAAAAACTGATCAAGTCAACTATATATATATAAAATAAAATAAAATTTTAGAACAAAGAGCCTGTATTTGGATATTTTCATTATCAAGGGTACTACTTGAACAATTAATCTAATAAATATGAGTCAGTGCGTTAAAACGGTTTCAACCCAAGTGATTGACTTGAGCTGAACCAGTTCTGACCGATCATATCAATTATATGCCTTGTCCTTATGATTCACAATTGATTAACACATATTCACTATTACTTAATAACTTAACATAAAACGAGGCATTAATACATGCATGCAAAATGTCTCGTTGAGATCATCCATAACATTTCTTCTATTATATTTTTAAAATTTAAAGTAAACCATCCACTTTATTATTATATTTGTAATTTAGAAACGAAAGAGCTAAGTAGAG
>JBBPFP011159276.1:0-11425 GCA_037974795.1 Kaempferia galanga | reverse complement strand
GTTCAATTTTCTTGAGCTTGAGCTGACCCAAGCTCGAGCTTGGCTCTGCTCATTTGCACCCCTAGGTCAATTTTGACTAGTTAGAACTTCTACCTTTGTCAGTCATCCAGTTAATCTTAACCTAATTGGACTTTTCTCTCATCAAGAATCCGATCAATCTTGATCTGTTTAGACTTGTCCCTTTGCCTAGGTTAGTCTTAACCCATCAGGACTTTTGATCAACTTGACCAACTTCGGCCAAATCTCATTAAATTTATTGTCGAATAAGCATTAAACCCCTGAGATCGATTGCACCAATAATTCTCTCATCACTGCTCTTGGGATTCTTTTTACAAACAACCAACTCTTGGTCGACTAATCTTGGCGATAATTGGTTCGGTCCCAATGAACTTTTCTATCTACATCTGGATAAATTTAAAAATATTTGCAATGAGTAATGATTCAATATCCTACTATCCTAGATTTATTATCCCATTTAAGAAAAATATCTCACATGTCATCATAATCTAAATCAAATTAAAAATATTTAAGAAACTATAACTAGAACCGACAAACTTAGTAGAAACCTTCAGATCCAAGTTCCATGATGGTTTATTTGAAAACGACTTAATGCATCAATTACATGCCCCATAATGATCAGAATTTTTTACTTGCCCAATATTAAATATCTTACATTTAGGCGGGAAATGCAATTCTGCAATTACGTTTCACTGGGGCTAATAAATTGATTTAAATTAAATAATCATATTAAAATAGTTACTTTGCTGTCTGAGCTTTCAAAAACAAAATAAATAACAGTGGTTTAAGAAATTTAGTCTTTAAATTATTTTGGATTAAAAAGTTTTAAGGTCTTAAATTGGATTCGATGATTGGAGAACTAAAATTCTAAATGCAAGGCCGTTTCAATTTCGTTTTCTATTTTTGAAGGAAAGCAGGTAAATTGATTAAAAAAAAAATACAATTGTTAGAATCTATTAAATTGAATAAATTATTATTTTTAATAAATTTAATCAGTAACCGTTGTGAATGAAGGAATCTAAATGAAAGAGCCGAGTGAGTTAGACGGGTCCCAAAGGCACGAATGAGAGTGACGTGGCTATCCGAATTTATGACTATCTAATGCATACCGTAGTCATGAATATTTCCATGAACTCTTGGAATGATCTTTGACCGCGGGCTAACTCGAAGCTGCAAAGAAAAGTCAAGCACAAGAAAAGACTCAGTCGGGATACAAACCTTTCATAAGCAGTGCATATAACAATAGGAACGAGAATTCCTCTCTTTAGAGTCGGAATAAAAAGAAAAGAATGGATATGAAATATCATTATCATTAGTAATAATAAGATTTTTCTACATTTTATATAGCCTTTAACTCATGAAAATAGAATATTATAAAGAAAATTACATAAATTGAAGTGTTCTGAATCGGGAGTTGTAAATAATAATTGTTTGGTAGTGATTGATATTAGACATTTGAAATTTCTAAATATTCAAAAAGTGGAAGTCGAAAACATGGACTGAATTTATTAACGTTAAAACGCTTTACAACTTATAAATTGTTATGATTATCTTTCTTTTAAAAAACTATTAAATTATTTAAGGGAACGATAATATGGTAAATTTAACTTTGAGAAGATAATACCTAAATTTATAGTAATGGTAAGATTTTATTATAATAGTAAAATATAATATTTTCAAAATTTCTCGTTATTATAGAAATATGTAAACATTAGAAAGTAAAATTAAAATTTTATAACTAATTTTGAAAATCATTAAATATATTAATTATTATATAATATGATATGCCCCTGAGTGCGTCCCATAATCCGGACGGAGAGCATCTATAAGTAAACTTCTCTTCTCCTCTTTGTTCGTCCTCCCCGAACCCTTTCGCTCATCCTCCCTGAACCCTTCCTCCTCTACTTCCTATCCATTGTCTCCTCCTCTATCTCACATCCGATTCTCCTTTGCTCTATTTTCTGTGACCGTCGCATCTTTTTACTCCACAAGGTTAGATCGGTTGGAATCTTTTTAGTTCGCAAGGTTTGATCGGTTGGATGGAAGCGAACAGTTGGAGGTCGACTCAGGGGGAGCCAGCATCTATGCCAGATGGGAGATCTGGTGACTGGAGGACCCATCTCCAGGCCGATGCGCGGCCGAGAGTCGTCAGTAAGATGTATGTGGGATGCCCCAATACTTCCCTTTAAATATTGCTCCTTTTAAGGTGATTGGATCATCCGCATGAGTAATTATTTAGATTTAGTGATTGAATCGTTCGATATTTGACAATTGAATTATTATTCGATTAGGGCGTTTGCGTATGTTGTCTGTCAATTTCTGTACTTTTTCTTGCTGGTCTTATCGTTTCGTTGTTAACTAGTTTCTCTACTTCTATCTCTGGATATTTATTTAGCGATATTTCTTTAAGGATCAAATTTTCATTTTTTTTTCAGAAGAATGATGCCTCGTGCTAAAAAATTCTCAATGTTATGATTTCCTATAAATGACTTCATTCGTCCCTCGTGATTAAGTTGCTGATGAGATAAAATAGTCCCAAAGTTCTCCTCAGTGGGAAGCTATATTTTTGATTCTACGAGAGCTTTAGATTGATGGGATGCGGTGTTCTTACGGATGTAGAGTTTTATTTTTTTGCAGTGGTACTTTCTCTGACAAGTGATTTTATCGAAAATATTCCGATACAAAATTAAATTAATAGAAGGGAAAAAAATGGAATTTCTATGATATGGATGACGAATTTGAAAAGCACCTTGTATGCCTGGTTTCTTATTAGTCCACATAAGAAGGAGATACATCAAATGTTTGGGAATAAGGGAGCGTTGAAGACATTTTTTTCCCTTTATATTGATTGTAAAGTCATGTTGCCCCTAACCCTGGTCATTCTACCTTGTCTATTATTTGAAATATCATAGGGTGTTGAATTCTTGGATATGGGTTATTTTTGTGATCTAGTTCAACTAGAACTCTGTACTTCCACACTACTAATCCTATGCTCTGTTCTTCCTCTTGTTTGGGAAATTATGCTGGTGGAATGATGCTGGATTTCATTGCCGTATTTTGTCCATATTTTTTAATTTCTTTTTTTCTTCGAACATATGACCTATAGATTCTTATAAGTAGGATGAAATACTTGCATTGAAATTCCTAAAAAAAGGAAACTGGCATGGGTGGTCATAGAATTTGTTCCTTTCTGTCAGGAGCTTGCTATTCACCTACAGTAGAAGGCCAAGAACTTTATATTTGACATTAATAGATTACAGTGCTTTGTTCTTTCTTCTATATATGTTTATCTCTTAGCTTAACTTTATTGAGAAATTGACTTCGTGGTCAGTATCAGAAGTACTTGGATTTGATGTCACTATTATACTTCTACTGCGGTCTCTCTGTGAATTGTATTACTTGTATCTGATTTAACATTATATACCTCAAATCTAAGAGTTGGGATTTGAGGATTCCTAAAATTGTACATTGTATTCTTAAGTAATTCAGTCTAGAAAAAGATATACACTATCGGAAGCTCACTTGATTAAAGTAGAAATATATCTGGAGTATGCCAACTTACTCCATAACTAATATGCGTAAAGTAGAATTATATTTTAATGTAAACTTTATGATTGACCATAGTTCTACAAAGAAGTATAGGTGGCTGTCTAGTCCCAAATGGGAGGCAATCACTTCACCTAGTAATTAAGAGATCTGATCTAGGTGGTTGTGTGTACCTCTTTTTCTGATCAGCTCTTCTAATCTTTCTAGATTTTCTGTGTTTGTTAAATGATACACCTGTCTTCATCAATTTTTAGTACAACTATATTTATTAAATATTTAAAATCAAACCTGTATTGTCTTTCAATAACTAGGCCTGCTATATGCTTGCTTTTTGACATTTGGTTATTTCTTCAGTCATTGCCTTTTTGGATTTTAATTGTTAAAATGTTCACAGTATGTGCATTTTTGAACCAAATCTTCTCTCTTATCCATTGCTCAGATGCTTGTTGTCATTCATCATAACATCTCTCTTTTCTACACCTCAGTTGCTAGTTGTCATTCATCTATCAATTATCTATTGGTCCTTGAATCTTTGTTGCCCCATAATTTCTGTATATTAATTCTTGAATAATTTATATTTTAGAATGGACACTTTGAAGACGCATCTTCCAATCTCTGATTCTGATGGTCTAAATGAACTTCAGAAAATTGCTATTCGGTTTGAGGAGAAGATATATAATGTGGCTACAGATCAGGTAAATCTTGTTATATTGTTTATTTACTCAGCTATCTTGATCTTATTTGTACTAGGGTGCTTTTACTCTCTGCTAGGTCCATGTTTAACTTTTGTTTTATTGTTATGTATGATGAAAATGAACAGTATTACCTCAGGAAAGTTCTCAGTATCAATGATTCAAATATAGCAACACAGTTTTTCATAGTATCTCTCATTACGTGGCAAAAGGCGATTCACTCGCCCCCAACACCCCTGCATGGTATCTCTCATTATGGTAGCAGAGTTAGTTGGTTTTTTTTTCTTTTTCTTTTTGTGTCCTCATGTAACTGAATATTCTCTTTCTTAGAAATTTATCCTTCATAAAGAACTTCATAGTGCTCACAACGTTTAGGCTTCATGATTGAACTGCATAGTGTCATTTTACTATGATCTTTTAGATGATTAGTTAGGTTTCTAAACTATTATTTTTATTTCAGTATGCATTCCTTCTGTTTTTTGCCTATATTTTGTTACATTTCTGATGTATTCCTCTAACACTATAATTTCTCAGTCTGATTATTTGAAAAGAATTTCTCAAAAAATGTTGTCAATGGATAAAAAGGCTCAACATCCTGGAGGATCTGGACAAATGAACCCTTCTATTAACCAAAATCATGTAGATCCAGGTATGTCCTGTTGAAGCTATCACTTACATCTAAGTTAGGAGGATCTTTCATATGTATGTGAATCATTTTTGCCAGAAATCTACGTTCTTATCCCCCCCCCAAGCCGCGTTTACTGTTTAAATATGCTTTTTTCCTATATAACCTAAATCAAAAGATTTCCTCAATATCAATGTAGTGAATTTCTCATTACTGCTTGTCCTTCAGGAATCAGGATTCCTTCCTGGCAACTGTAGTTTAATCAGAATGCTAGTTACCAAAGTTGTTCGAGTTGAACTTATTACATGTCTTCTGCTCATCTTCTGAATTGTTATGAAAAGTTTGGGGAAACCGAATATTATATTATTCAATAAACTAATAACAATGTATATGTTAATATAAGACATAATATTAAATCTAAAATACCCATCTAGGAAGGTGATTCACATATGCTCTATACATGCTGTGAGGTGAAGTTGGCAAGTTCGTTAGTGGCATTGTCCTGGTTTCCTGTGAAGGCCTTGATCACCAACAGGGATTGGCAGTGTGACCGCAGTGAGAGAAACCACAAACAGGAAAGAGAAGTACATTGACTGTGGGGAGGTAGAAGAACTATATATGTGTGTGGTTGTTGTTGGGTCTAGCAATGATGGTGTCTGCCTTGGTGATGGTGGCAGTGGCTTAGGAATCACTCTTTTAAAATCTTAACCCTGATAAGGAGACTATGATACCATGTTAAGTGTAGAGAATTGAATAATTTGTTCATTCAAGAGACACAACATGCAAGAAATAATCATAAACCAAGATTAACAATGTGAGACTAAATCCACTCTCCTAGTAACCTAACAATTCAACACTCTGAACAATTTTCATTATGACATTTCTCTATTTTTTGGTCTAGAGTTTACCATTTTTTTTAAGTTTTAATCCCCTGTACTTGAAGATATTTCTTATCAAGCACAAACCACAGAATTTACTTCCAAGTTCCAACCATCAATAATGTTTTCCACATGGCATGCATTAGCAGTCTTGGCCAAGGGCACAAGACTTGTGATTTCATGGGGTCATGATGAAGTTTATGTTTTGCCAGCTGTGACTTGCATTCCTTGTGTTATGGAAATTAAATACTAGAACTTGTTTTCTTTTACTCTGCACTTAAGTATTTAAGTGTCAGTACACGAATGAAAATGTAGTATAGTCTCTCGTAAGAACCCTGGTGTCATGCCGTTGCTCTTTTAATTTTTTTGTCTATGTTTTTCAATCTGTTTCTACAGTGAATCCACCATCAACAAGGCAGCAACTTTTACCCCAGAACACACAACATAACTCTTCAATTGCATCACAAAGTACTTCCAACCTGTCTTCTGCATTGCCATCCATTATAGGTCCCAGTCAGTCTACCATACCCAGTGTGAGCCAGCCATCTAGCTTGCAGAACCTGACTGGCATATCGCAGAATTCTGTCACCAACTCATTGGGGCAAGCTGCAGCAACAAATATATATTCAACTGCACAAAGACAAATGCAGGGAAGACAGCAACAACAACAAATGATTTCCCAGCAACAGCATCAATCACAAAATCAACTTCTATACCAACAGCAGCAGTTTCAACCACAATTAGTGAAACAGAAACTTCGGCAATCGACACTCCCACTATCACATGTTCAGCAGCAAACTCTGCTGCAACAAACAACACAACTGCAATCTTCTGAACAGCCTCTAATACCAGTAACATCTAATCTTCAGTCAGGCCAATCCAGCATTCAGCAAACACAATCTGGAGCAATACAGTCAATTGTACAGTCTGCCTTATCCCAAAATTCCTTGAATTCAGTTCAACAATCTGGCACATCCTTGCTTCAGCAACAGCCTCAATCAGTTTCTAGACAACAACAACAACAACAACAACCACAGTCTAACATGCTTCAACAAACACCTTTGCAACACCATCAAACTTCGGTTCCTCAACACTCTAACTTACCTATGCATCAACACCAGCAGTTAATGTGCCAACAATCAAATATATCAAATGTTCAACAGTCACAGCTGGCCGGTCAACAAACAAGTGGCACTGAGATGCAACAACAACCACACAGACTACCAACTCAACAGAATAATCTATTAAGCATGCAACAGTCTAAGCATTTGTTGAATCAACAGTCAATGCCGTCACATCAGCAACAGATTTCAGGGCTTTCTCTGCAGCAGCAACAACAACAACAGCAACAACAAATGCTTGAATCATTATCTAATGTCTCAAATGTGCAGCCGCATCAGCGTCCTATGCTAGAAGCACAAGGTCAATCCCAAAATCAATCATTGCAGCAACAACAGATTTCTCATATTCAATCGCAGGCCACACCACATCAACAACAGTTAGTACAGCAACATATTGGTTCATTACAGAGAGATATGCAACAAAGAGTTCCAGCTTCAGGTTCCATAATTCCCCAGAATTCAATTGAGCACCAAAAGCAGTTTGTTCAATCACAAATGGGGCTTCAGGAGGTGCCATCTAGTTGTAAGTCTGTACATTTTCTATTTCGTGTTTTTCCTTAAATTACTGAATGCCTTAGTATATCTTCAATTCTTTCTTTAAGTTCCTAAGTCAGTGAATGTCTCATCAAATATTTTTCTTATTTTTCCCGTCAAATGGGTAGGGTCTTAATTTTCTTAGGATATTTGAGTTGATGCAATTGGATGGGCAGGTTATCAGTAGTGTTTTACTTGCCTGATATGACATAGAAAGCTACTATAACAAAATCTCTATGCTTTGATGGACTAGATTATGTCTAGAACCTGTAACCTCATCTAATCACTTAGAACTTTTGAGTTTTCTTTTATTCTCAAATTGTTGGATTGGTTAGACTGACAACAAATGCAAGCACCTAGCCTAAGGGGAACTTTTGGCTAGATTTAATCCGTTTGGTATTGCTTGGCCAACTTGACTAAGCTAATGAACTCCTAGCAATGGATGCTTATATTGATTTTCAGCCTTATCATTTTCCTTCTTGTTTCTCAATCTCCAATCAATAAAAACAGTACACCATGGTGAGATGTGAAAACCTTTGATTCCATTTTGACCCCTATATGCTGAATAAACCTTGCACGGTTGCACCATATGTACTGACATTGTTCCATTATGTGGTGACACCCATTGAAATAACTAGTTGGCGATTGATACTACTAACTGGAACACCCTAACAGTCCTGGCACTGAACTGCTTAGTGAGGTAGTAAGCATACTTGGATGGAACATCCCAGGTAGTAGGAAAAGGTAATGGTAGTCCCTTCAGGAGACTTGTGATGCTCATCGTTACAATGGATTGCCATTCTGGCTTTTTTAATCTGTTGTCTATATATTTTTTAGGTAGTTGGAACTTCTGTGCATGTATCTAAAGAGTAATCTTAATGGTTGCTGATCTTCTGCTTTTTCCTCATTTTTACAGCTACACTGGGTTCCATAACACCAACAGGAATTGCTGCAGTTGATTTGCAGGAGGAGATCTACCAAAAGGTTTGTAACAACTGTTCATATTTTTTCCTCTTACTGTGCTGACTTTGTGTGCCTTTATTTATTTATTATTATTGAGTTTGTTTATTATGGTAGGCTTATTTGTAGTTGAAGATGTCTTGTTACATCTAGGTTCTTTTTCTTTTTTCCTTCAAGAAGTTTGATTGTAAAATTGTAAGACCAAATTCACCGGAAGCAATGTATATGCACCTGGAAGTCACAAGATAGTTGTCAAGCAAATAGTTTTTTTATTTTTTATTTTTTATTATTTTATTATTTTTTATTTATCAAGCTATATGGAGCTTGGAAATTTTAAAATTATCCATGACTTTTTTTTACTACCCATATGCTTTATCTACATCTGATTGGCAGACTTTTGTTAAATAATCCCTATCACTTGTGAATCCTGATATATGTTTTTTTGATAAGCTGACTTCTTGTTTTTAACATCTTGTTTGTTGATAAAAACTGAGTAAATATTAATGACCTTTTTTACTACCCTGATGAGATGAGGTTACTAAGATCTGGTTGGTGCCATTAAATTTTGTTAAATAACCCATAACAGTTGTGAATTGTGATATATGGCATGTAATGAGCTAAGTTTTACTTTTAACATCTAAGTGTTCCAAATATTCCATCAAGATTTGATTTCTTTGGATTGGCTTTCTTAAGTCATATTATATGCTCACTATTTATACAATTACTTTGTATTTTGGCAATGCTATCGCTAATGCGCACACACCTACATAGCTACACATGCTTCCATTAGTATCTGCATGCATCTATCTTACTAATGAAAGTATTTATTAATTGACGGTTGGATGAAACTAACATATTCTTCATTTGTGGTAGGTTAAGTCCATGAAAGAACTCTACTCTGCTGACCTGAATGATTTTTACCAATGGGTTTCTCTGAAGTTACAGCAGGTAATTATCCAATTGTTTCTGGACAGACTTGCTCCTACTTTCATTGGAATCACGCAAATGAATCAAACTTATCTGTTGTCTTTGTTGTTTGTCTTATATGTTGAGTTTCAGAATGATGTTCTGCCATCTGCAAAGGCAGCAGAACAATTTCAGAAAATGAAAGATTTTAAGAAGTTGTTAGAGTGCATATTTCAAGTATTGAAGTTACCAAAGGCCAATATCCATCCAGGTCTCAAGGACAAAATTCTTATGTATGAGAAGCAAATTCTAAATATTCTAGCTTCAAATAAGAAAAAAGGTATCCCTTCGCAGCCACCTGGACAGCAACAATTTCAGCGTCCCAGTAGCCACTCTCAATTAGTGCAACAGCAACAACAAACTCAAATTTCTCAACTGCAACAACACGACAACTATACAAACCAGCAAAATAATATTCAAGGTTCTTCGAATTCAATGCAGGCACCTGCTGTGCAAGGCGTGCAACATGGTTCTGTGCCATTATTAGCACAATTTGGTGTGACATCTCAACAGAATATCTCAAATACATTACCGACTGGATCGACAGTTGATCCTGTCCAAGGAAATTCTTTTAGTTCATTGCAGCAGGGAGCAATTGCTCCCATGCAACAAGGTGGTCTGGTGTCTGCCCAGAGTTCCATTGCTCAACAAACCAATGCTAATATTATGCCAAATGCCTCAATGAATTCATCGCAAAACAATGCAATTGCCCAGCAACCAAGTTCTAATGTAATGCAACAACAACATTTCAAGCCGGAACAGGAGCAGCAGCATCTGATGTCAAATCCTCAACAAAAGCAACAATTACAACATCGTCATATGCAACAACATTTGCTGCAGCAACAACAAAAGCAGCAACTACTTCAAGCTCAACAACCTCTACAACAACAGTTGCAACAGCAACAACAAAAGCAACAGCAAACCTCACAGATGCCATTGCACCAAATACAACAGCTCCACCAATCAAACGAAGTCAATGACTTGAGGTTGAGACAAGCACCTGTTATTAAGCCAGGACATTATCAGCAACATTACTCAACTGGTCAAAGGCACAGCTATTATCAAGTGAAACCAGGCACCGCTTTCCCAATTTCATCACCTCAAAATTTTCAAGCATCATCTCCCCAAGCTTCTCATAATTCTTCTCAAATTGACCAGCGTTGTCAGCTATCATCTCAAATAAAATCTGGAACACCTTTACAGTCAGCTAACTCACCTTTTGTTCCATCTCCATCCACTCCTATTGACCCCTCCCCAATCCCATGTGAATCTGAGAAACAACTTTCTAGCTTAACACCATTACCTAATGTGGGACATGTTGGACATCAACAAACAGCTATAGCACCTCAATCTCAATCTCTTGCTGTTGCTACACCTGGAATATCAGTTTCACCTTTGCTGGCAGAATGTTCATGTCCAGATGGCAATCAGACTACTGTTCTGAATTTGGTTCCCGGGAAAGCAAGTACCACAGAGAGGCCTCTTAAACGTTTAATAGAAGCGGTTAGCAAACTATCATCATCTTATTCAGTTACTCTTATTCAGTTACATGATTTTTCACATAACGTGGGTTTAATAGCATATGTTATATCACCATGCCCATCATAATTGAAGCTTCTGCTTTATTCTTTATACATTTTTTCTGCTAGGAGTTATTCAAGGAAATGCCATCAGTAGCTCTAGGAAACTGTATATCTCAACAGCCATTTCTCTTGCTATAGTAGCAGTTATAATCAGGCCAATTATTGATTTCATGAAATATAAGGTTGCATCTGCTAGAGTGGAAGAGGTGGAAAGATCCATTTCACCTTTATCAAATATAATGGTTATTGACCAAATTATCATTTAAAAATTATACAATGACAACAAACAAGCCTTATCCCATCGACATCATTTAAGTGAATAAATTATCATTAAAACTATAATGAAAATAAATAAAATTAGTGGATTGGATAGGCTAAATAAGCTGGTTGGACTACTCGGTTCTGAGAATGCTGATGGACTGGGACTTGGGGGGGGGGGGTTGCTACCCGACTTTCAATCAAATTAGCTTCTCTTGCTACTTGCTTCGCAAGGCCACACTTT
>JBBPFP011159167.1:0-11426 GCA_037974795.1 Kaempferia galanga | reverse complement strand
TCAGAGCACTGTCAGTGACTATCCTCCTCGATAACCCTACTTACTTGAGCATCGGAGTACCAGCGCCGGGGACCTCTTCCCTAGTTTGGTACTTAACGCTCCGTTTGTTTGTACGAGTGTGTACAGATTCCAGGTGGATGAGGTGCCACGTGTCCGGATGGTCGCCGCTCAGTCTACTTGTTGTACAGTCATTGTCGCCGTATTTCCCAGCATCATCCATTAGGTTTTAGATAAGATCAATATTCAACATGACTTACTTACAGACAAGTCATCTTAGTTTGTGAAATCTGAACTCTGATTTGCACACCTCTCCTATGGGTACAAGCATCATATACGTTCACAACTTCAAGTATTCAATATCAACAAACTTCATGGTCAGTCATCCCTAGTGGGACTAAACTCTCAGGCACATGAGATCTTTCTATCTACCTCTTATATATATATATAGCACACTCTTACCTTACCTATTCATGGGCGATTCTCACCGATTCGAACATCCGGAAGTATTTCTGGGCACCCTAATTGAGAATAGGACCGCCCGGAGGTATTTAAGGCTCCCAAATATGTGAGAGTGGTCTAAAAGTGTACAAGGTAAGAGTGTATGGGTTAACAAAGAGGGTATAAATTGCTAATTTTGTAGCATCATCTGACTGTGAACCCTCCTAATGAACACATCGGCTACGTGGTCGATCTCATCCTCCAAGATGAACTCGGCTCCACCATCCTCTCGTGAGCTCCGGACCAAATCAATCGCCGAGCACGCATCATGATCGTCGTCGCTCCGGCCCTCCTCGCCGCCATCATCAGCGTCGTCATCCAAGCCAAAGAGGCAGTGGCTCAGATACTCGTCTTCCTCACTCTCGTCGTCATATTCCACCTTGCTGGGGATCCGGCCGGAGATGACCCTCATCAGTAGCTTTTTGTTGGGGAACAGCCCAAGGAGAGTGGCCCTGGGCTTGGCTTTGAGCACCATTGCTGCAACCACAGTGCCAATCTGCTTGAGCAAAAAGACTGCCCCTTTCTTCATGATTTTCCTCGAGGAATTGAGTATAAAGAATTGTATGCTTCATGGTTAGTATTTGTAGCAACCACAAGAAATCTTGTCTTTGAAAAAATTATAAGAAACTCATGAAAATGGAGAAGGCACTAAAAAAAGATGAAAGTGAGAGGGAAAGCAATTTGAATTTAAGCATGAGGACTGGATATGAATATATATAGAAACATGAAAAGGACCATGAAAATTAGGTTCTAGTGGCATGTCTCTTAGTGATTGATCATCCTGAGGTAAGTGGCCATAGCAATAGCACAATAATGAATCTTGTTTATTCTTTGAAACATCATCTAAATTGTACATTGTATATATCTATAATTCAAATTGCAATCTTTAGGCATATAAGTTTAGTTGAATCATGAAAAAAAGGTTCAAAGGTGGCTAGAACTTAATTTAGTGGGTAATGACGAGTACTTTCTTTAGAGATTTGATAGGAGGTTTGGTTTTCCGGTATGACAATTGAGAATATTGAATCAATGGGTGTAGTAAAGTCTATGTGACACTTTAATTGGCGAGGAGAAAAACAAGTCATTGTATATATATCAAAGAAAAATAATAGAGATGATGAAGATAAAAAACAATTGAAACCATCAAATTATTAATTCAAGAAAATAATGCCTTCCATATGACACAAAATGTTGTGTAAAAACTAGATGTGTATTTCTATACTTCATGATAAAAACTTTAAACTACTCCTTGTACAGGCCATGTGGATTTTTAAGTAATGTTTAATCCTTCCAAATTTTTGTGTATGTGTTTGATCACAAAATGCTTTTAAAATGATGTTTTCCACAAACATAAACTTCCTTTAATATTATGGTTCTTTAAATTTAAAAACAACTTAAACATAGTGAAGGATTTGTGATCTAAAGACAATCATGACAAGTATAATTTAATGATGACATATTCCCCCTAAAAAGAATAGAAGCACCCTATCGATGGAAACTTTAGCCGCCCTCTTGGTGTAAATATGTTGAAATTGATTCTAATAGTACCAGTAGTTGTTCTAGTTTTACAAATTCATTCCCAAGGGATTCAGTTCTTGAGTATTAATTGCATTGGTCAATTACTGAGTTGCAAATTACAGTCTCTCAAAAATATATGAAACATGTATGAACCTATTCACAAATTACTCTGAATTTTATGTGCCCACAAGATTAGTTTGGAAAACCAATCTTCGAGAATAAATCATTCTTTGCAATTCGCAGGCTTGGTGTGCATCATCATTGGTCTTCTCAAAAGCCCGATGAGTAACAAGCTCTTGTGATGGCACATCCAGGGGCATACTGAGTCGAGTAGAAATATTGGCTGGCAAGATATAGGTGTGTGTGTTGCGGTGGGGAGTGATATATTTGTGCTTGAGGATGTTGCAGCCAAGTTGGTTGATGTCTCTGTTGACTCCCGTATTGATATTCTAATGGTGGGCATTGCCGGAATGACGGTCTTTGTCGTGTCTAAGTCATTTAGACTCATGTTGTGCTCGCAAAATGCAATTCCTACTCAGGTGTCCAGGTAGCTTGCAGTAAAAGCAAATATTTTGATCCAGATGACATTGCAAAATTTCATGTCCCTTCTGTCCACAGCGATAACATCAACATTGACCTCCAATCCTTGAATCACTTGGTGTCCTACTCTGTTGAGTTTTGGTTGAGTATGAGGATTTTTGGAACGATGTATTTACGTTCCTAGCCCTTTTCTTAGGCTGAGAGAAGTTCATGGTGTTTCCTCCAACCTGAGCCTGGCTCTGGGAGTTATGTTTGTTGAGTTGGCCTTCAATAGAAATGGTCATATCTAAGGTCTCCTTAAAACTTGTGAAAGTCAATTCAGACATCCTAATCTGGATATACGGAGCAAGCCCCTGGATAAAATGGTTACAGCGATCGACATCAAACAAAACTCTGCCAACTTATCAAACTCTACACAGTAGTCAAATACACTGCGATCTCCTTGATGAATGCGCAAAAATTCCAGGCATCTCACATCTCTAAATGCCTTTGGACAATACATGCTTTCAAACGCCTCCTTAAATTGCTTCCACAAGATAGGTCCCGTCTCATAACACGCCACCGAACCATTGCTTGCCCTCGAAAGAAATAAGTGGCCAATTGTGTCTTTTCTGCATCCTCACAGGCTATATAGTCAAAAATGTGCTCAAAATCTCTTAACCATCCATGAGCCTCCCGTGGATCAGTGGTACCATGGAAAGTAACGACTCGCTTTCTCGCTAACTAACTTCGCAAGCTGTAATATTCTGGTCTTGCCAACTGAAATACTTTCAGCAGGGGGTGTGCCAGACTCAATTTTGGGCTTCTCTGTTGAACTAGTCTCCAACCCATCCTGTTGCTTGGTTGGTTGCTCTAAAACTTGATCTATCTGACGATCATAAGCAACATCTTGTACTAGAGGGCACAATTTCCCTTGCTTGGGCTCTCCAACAGAGGGTGTACGTTTATGATCATCACTACGAACTCGAGAAGATCGTCCTCGCACCATGATCTGCAATGAACCAAATGATAAGACATCATCTTGATGCAAAATATATATACAATACGACAATCTATGACTATCAATTTTTGCTAATAGACACTCAACCATATTTAAAGATGACTTTATCCAAAGTCATGATTTGAAAATAAAAACCATAAAATACAACAAACCATAACTTCTCAAACTCAAATAGAATGAATTTTAGAGCCTCCTTCCTCATGACCATATCCATCTATGCATCATAGCAATAGAATGACACCAGTGAGGGTGCAGGTGCACAACGTTGTAATAATAATAAATACTAAAAAAAATATAAGTCATGATGAAGACAACTAGAAGAACCATGCTAACTAACTTAACTAAACTCATGCTAACAAATGAGAAAATACATAAAAACCAATTAATGAAAACTAATGGATAAGTTTCCAATATTATCGGCGAGTAACTCTAAGGAAAATGATACTATAATATTATTCAACCTTTGATAATTGGCTCAAGTCTATGAATCTGAAGATCAAAGAAAAAGGAGGAGAGCATATAAGTGCAAAGTGGAGTAATAAAATATATACATAATATAATATCATAGAAGGCAACAACAAATCTCTACTAATTGTCATCATGTTCTTTTAGCACCATAGCATCATAAATAATTTTTCTTTATATTTCTTTCATTTCCCTTTTAAATAGTTTCTTCAATTTACACTATGTCTTCTCTTTTACATTATTACAAATTTTTCTGTCTTATTTTAGAAAAGAATCAGTATCATTTATAAAGAGAGTAAATAACATACAATTCACCAATTAAAAGATGCATCTTATAAAAAGATATATAACCTGTAATCCATCCACCTGATATCAAAATGCATCATATGTAAAATATAAAAATAGAGGGTGAACAACTCATAATCCACCTAATAAGATTATATTGTATATAAAAGTGTGACTCAGTGAGCGATGTACGTCATATAAATCAGTTGAAGCCTATAAAATGTGTGATATGCATTTGTTATTTAATTACATAATTCCTTTCAAAGTGTGAAGTTGAAGCTCTATACTAAATATGAGTAATTCATTCACCATTTTATTAGTTTTCATACTATGTTTATAGTATGTCACTTGTCAATCAGACAATCACCAAATCACCAATAAGTATTATAGGAAACAATAAGTGACCAAGAAAACAAGAGTAGAGATAATTACATAAATAAGTCTCTTTTCCCAACAAATTAATAATTATATCATCTACTTTTAAAATTTTAGTCAATCACAAGGTAAATATACTGAAATAAGCAAGAAACACCCATGTAAGCGAGAACTTAGATCACACCAAATCGCCTTAGAAAACTCTACACTTCTTTTACAGATTACCCAGTCGAAATAAAATATTCACATAGAAAGAAAGAACAAACTACAAACACTATAATATACTAGGTTTCATACAAAATAAAGAATAGCACCCATGCTAGCCCTCCCTCTTATTTCTTTAAAGGTACCACAATAATCAATTCGAATAGAACCGTTCACATTCATAATGTGACAAAAAACAGTGAGCACAAATAACTTCAAAGGTTTTAGGCATGGAAGTTTATCCTTTTGCCTAAATAATCAATCCATATGGCGACACATACCTGTTTTGGTCTCAATATCGACAAGGATATGCAACGATACTGATGATAGAACTCTCAGTGTTTGTTGTTTAGATGTAAACTGCCCTGATAACTCAAGGAAAGGAGGCTGTTAAAACTGAAGCCTCAAGGAGAACATGGGATTGCTCGGCTAGGCTTTCAAGTGTAGGAATCAAAATGTAAACAGAGCAGGCAAAACCCTATCTTGGCTACTGGGGAAAGATCGCGATCAGGAAGGCTTTTACGAGAGAATGAGGGAGAAAAGGCAAAAAGGGCGTCAGCGACAATACTGGGAGAGACAGGCAGCGGTGACGACGTGGGCTACAGGATTGGTTTGGAAGTAAGTTCTCAAATTTCTAGAAATCACAACTACATCGCTTGAATTATAAAAGATTACGACAGTTCGATCTCTTTGATTCAATCGTACTCTGACTTTAAGCAGTTAGAATCAGCACGCTGGGGATGATGCAATTGAATTGGTTTCTCAACGGATCGGAAATACGAGAAGCATCCTTGCGAAGTCGAAACAGTAATCGACAATAAGAAAACCACAGCATACAAACCTAAATCTCGCTTGCTCAAAAACAAGAAGAAACGGGGGAAAAAAACAAGAGAAAGAAGAGGAAAGTACTCGGGAGGGTTGGAGATGATTCAGTTCACCGAAGGCGACCTCATGGCTTCGAATCTACGATCGGAGAAAAAAATTGCTCATCCATAAGCGGCAGGAAACGGATTGCTTCAGAAGAAGACACGTGAGTAATTAAAAAAACGATCTTTCTGGGAAGCTCCAGTTTGGCTTCGTCTTCGGCGGCGGAGTTGTTCTCGGAAGGCGAAGCTATCGACGACGAAGCCGCCGTCAATCGATCGAAGAGGATAACCGAAGCGAGTAGGGTTTATTATTCGAGAAAATTCTCATTTCGGTCCCAGCATCTTTTATCATTTCACCCTTGTATTCTAAAAAATTAAATGAGGCCCTTCACTACCTTGCGCTTCGGCGAAGACGAAGCTTCAGAGATAGATGTCAGAGACCACAAATCGATCCTCTGGCTATATCCATGCACGTAAAAGCAAAAGCGACGGCGACGCAGCTGGTGCTCGACGCTGCTGCTAGCAAGCGTGCGTGCATGCAAAGGCAAGGCTGCGCCGCCCGTACTGCTCCATGCCCACGCCGGTACTCGCCGGCGCCGCTTGGAGTAGTTTATGGCAATTCAATTGGCTTTCGTCGCGGTCAAATCTGGACGAGCCTCCGTGATATCTACCAGACTTGCACTTTTCTTTTCAGTTCTGTGGATTCTCTTCTTTCGAACCATTCGCTTTCATTGATCAACGCAGAGTCATCGGCCAAACGCTCCCCCCTCGCTGACAAGAGCAGAGATAGAATCGAACAGCATTTGAATCTTTGAATGTTCGAGTTTCGTTGCCAAAGTTTTGATTAATACAAAATTTCAACTGCACGATTTCCCAAATTGCTGGAGAAACCATACAAAAATTGAAACAGTAGCAAAGCATGCACCGCTCGCTGTGCCACGAACAACGATAAGGCTGGTAAAGGCTGTCAGCGAATCGTCGTACAAGTTACGCATTAAACAGTAAAGAACCCACTGTTCAGTTACAGTAACGCGTTAATGGAGCCAAATGTAGCTTCTGTTAAACAGTATACAGTAGGTTGAGATTCCATTCATAGTTACAATAGTGAGTCGAAGAATATGAAGATATATAAAGAAACCCGTGCAGTGTTTTACTGCCCCCTCGCATATATAATTAAACTGAAGGGGACGCCAACAGAAGGGACAAGACAAGCCCACTCGGCTGCTCCCCCGCTGTCCCTGATACGCAGTGCATCCCCACGGCATTCCCTTCCGGACAAAGGGACAACACCGTCAGCAGAATTCCGTGCGTGCGTGCTGTCGAAAGTGTGTGTGTGTGTGTATAAATGATGATGCACAACACGTACGAGCAGCCATTAGGAAACGAAGATCAGTAGAGACAAGAGGTGAGTATAACTCGTCAATGCTCTCTTCTGTTTCACTTAATCAAACTCTGGTCTCTTGTTTCTTGGCTACTTCTCCTCCACTCCGTGTCCATGGCGCACACAAAAAAAGTAAACGTGATGTGAAGTGAGACCACTAGCAGCGAGCTGCTTTCCATTCCATTCCTCGCTGACAAGCAAAGCAAAAGATGGAACGGTCCTTATCGGCATAAAATAAGCGGTTAACTACTGTTATGTTGGCTTCACTGATGCACAAGCTCGGGTCTTGCAGGGGCGAAAGCAAGGAGGGAGGGAGAAGATGCTGGCCTGCCTTGCTTGCGCGAAGCACGACCCGGACGGCGGCGGAGAGGAAGGCGACGGGCGTCGTGCCGGCAAAGAAGCCGTCAAGAGCCTCTCGTCGCAGGTCGGTCACTCCTCCTTCATTAAGCTTAAGTTAATTAATTTGGCTGTGGCAGATCCGAAGAGACAGAGAAGTGACACTTTCGTTTGTAGTGTTCTGTTTCTGCGAACGACAACTACTGTGAGATGATTTAGACAGGATCCTGCTTGTTTAAACATAAGTATTACCGGCGCAAACTAAATGCAATCTAATCACTACAAAGAACCTTTGATAGCAAATCGTGTACAGACGTCCTTGAAAGGAGAGCCTGACATAAAGCAAAGTTTTGGACAGGAATTGTACCTGTGGATCGATGGCAATGCAGGACACGGTAGATTCTTTGATGAGTTTTTCTAATCCCGGTCTCGATGCGCGCAGCTAAAGGACATGGTGTTGAAGATCTCCAGCGTGGCGCGTCAGGGCAAAGGGAGCGCAAGTTCCTCGCTCTCTTCTACATCGTTCAGGAGCAAGAGCTTCCGCGGGGATCCTCGCCGTCGGGGGCGGCAGCACGGTGCCTACACTTACGAGGACGCTGCCCGCTACGCGGCGTGGGATTTGACGAAGGAGGAGGAGGGCGTGGTGCTGGAGGACGACGGCGAGTCAAAGGAGTGGGTGGCCCAGGTGGAGCCCGGCGTGCACATAACCTTCGCGTCGCTCCCCGGCGGCGCCGGCAACGATCTCAAGCGGATTCGATTCAGGTGCAGTTTTCAACAGCTGTAGATCTCTATGTTTTGTCCAGACGAATCGACGATGTTAAGTCGTGATCGGTGCTTGTCTGTAGTCGGGAGATGTTTAACAAGTGGCAAGCACAGAGATGGTGGGGGGAGAACTACGACAGGATCATGGAGCTGTACAATGTGCAGCGCTACAACCGCCAGGCTCTCCAGACTCCGGCGAGATCCGACGACGGCGAGGTCAGTAATAGATTTTTGCATGGGTTTGTAGCTTTAATTCCTACTTATTCGGGGTTTCATTCAGGGAGAATCCTCATGGTCGAGGGTTGGCTCGACAAAGGAGAGCCCCATTGCACCGCCGCACGCAACAGAGAGGCAACTCATTCGAGAGACCAACAAACCGCCCTCTGCGGGCACCGGCGAAGGGTCTTCCGGTGTCAAGGCTGAAGCCACCACCCCATCGAGAGATGAGGCGTCCATCTCCGCCAGCAATGCTGGCGACCTCGAGATAGCGGTGTGGGTGGAGCAAGATGAACCTGGCGTGTACATCACCATCAGGGAGCTTGCCGACGGCACTCGGGAGCTCCGGCGAGTGCGATTCAGGTACTATTTATACATCTGTAGTCTCTAGCTCATCTCAAACTTCTGCGTACCTTCTTCTCTTGTACTAATAATTTGAGCAAAAAAAAAGTACCTTCTTCTCTTATTAGTACCTTCTTCTCTTGTACTAATAAGAGCCATGATTCGGTGGTCGGCAGCCGAGAGAAGTTTGGGGAGGTAGACGCCAAGCTGTGGTGGGAGGCTAACAGAGAGAGAATCCAAGCACAGTACCTGTAAACCTCTACGTACGCACTGCATGAACCAAACTCCTGTATACTCCAAACAACAGCGATTTAGAAAAGAAAAACTAACTGGGAAATTGTGGGTATTTGTACAAGTAGTTTCATTCTATCAATGTCATCATCTGGTTGGATTTCATCTACATATTTCCTCTTCATGCAATTGAAACGCTTACAGATATCCTAGATAGAGTCCATCCCCTTTGAGGGGGAAAAAAAGAAGAAATTTACAGAGACCGAAATTGCTGTAGTGCATTTTTTTAATTTTAAAAATGCAGTATATAAAAGAACTGGTAAATAATTGGCACCTATTAGGAGAATCAAAGTTCCATAGCTCAGTGATCCAATCAGACGAAAAGAATTCAGTATATCACAATGCAAAGGTATGAAAATTTAACAGATAAATTACAATAAAACAGGTAGCCGAAAGATAATAAATCACCTAAATTGAATCATCCAATCAACAAAAAAGGAATTACCTACGTCATGAACTCTTCTCTTTACACTGCAGGAGGACATTTATGAAGAAGAAAGAAATGTCTACCTATAGAGTATCAATTGGTTCATAGTCTCTGCAATTCAAAAGCTCAATCAGATATCAATCTTACGAATAGCATGCGGTTCCATAGTCTTATAGAAATTTGAGTAATTGAAACAATGTCTGCCATGAGTACCTCAATTTTCCAACTAACTTCATCCAATAAATCAGAACCACCTTAGAAGCATATGCTTGAAATCAGTCAAAGGCTCATTCGCCATCTAAATCACAAACAACATTTATCAAATAGAGTAGAAAACTGAACGTATTTCTTAATGAGGAATATTACCTAATTACCCAGACAAATGTGAACATGGATTAAATAGATGGAGTTTCAGATGTCTAAAATTACATGATCGAAACAAAGGGCAAAGGCTAGCAATCTCAATTAGTATATCTCATCATCAGGAATTTCTGGTGTCAAAAATTTCTCAGGATCTTTATACATCTCCTCGTAGTCGAATCTAGACTTCACTTTTTCTGGCACCGGTGCAAGAGGAATTATAGAGTCTCGGTCAATAACACCATCAATGATTCCATACTCAACGCCCTCAATAGGTGACATGTAACGATCTCTATCAATATCTTTTTTAACTTGCTCAATTGTGCGGCCTGTAAAACCTGAGATAATTTTTGTAACATTGTCCTTACTATGCATAATCTCTTTGGCCTGAACCTCAACCTCTATGGCTTTCCCACTAGCTCCTCCAAGAGGTTGGTGAATCATTATCCGTGTGTTGGGCATTGCAAATCGCTTCCCCTTGGTACCACCACCAAGGATGATAGATGCTGTAGATGCTGAAATGCCAAGTGCAACTGTGGAGACATCGGCTCTCACAAGCTGCACGACATCATAAATGGCCATTGTAGCACTGAAAACAGATGAAGTAAACAGTTACAAATTAGAATGCCTTAAGAAAATCTACAGTTTGTGTATTTGGGAGGAAACAAGTGCTGATGAATAAGAGGGAAGAGAGGAGAGGGGATGATAAACAAGTGGAAAAAAAAACACAAGTGGTCATTTTTCTTATGTGCAAAACTTGTTCTTTCCTTTATTCTTCTATTCATCTAACCAAGTAAACAGAAGAGACTATTATTATCCAAGTAATGCCATGTGCAAAGATCAACATAATAATAAAGCATTTTTCTTATGTGCAAAACTTGTTCTTTCCTTCATTCTTCTATTCATCTAACCAAGTAAACAGAAGAGACTATTAGTATCCAAGTAATGCCATGTGCAAAGATCAACATAATAATAAAGCAGAATAAATGATGACACTCATCACTGAACTTAATTATAAGGAAAAGAAAATATTTGTAAACAACATGAAAGACTGGGTAATTTAAATCAAACATAGAAACTTGAGCAAGTTTGATGTTCACCCAAACAAATACTAGCTGATCAGCTCTCAAGAAGAGCAAATTTTTAAACACAGAAAGAACAGAGCAGTTAAAGATTTGGATAGGAGAATTTTTAGAAACTTATTGTGTTTAATATATTCATCTATCAATTGTCCAGTCAACCTCTTTTTGGTCCCTGGTGTGCAGTGATCCCAGAACAGAAGATCGTGGTTAGATGATTTCAAGACATTATGGCTGCAAAGTGTGTTCAACCAAACATGATGTTTGAAATTTGAAACTTATTTTGGTGAGAAATAACAACTCCACAACTTGTTAAACCCAAGATAATACATGGAAGGTATGGTACTTCCTGGTTGGAAAAACAAGGCAAAATAAATAAATAAATAAATAAATAAATTAAAAAAAAAAAAAAAAAAAACTTTCCACGTGCAACCCTAGAAAGTTCTTACTCCTTTACACCTCACACTTAAGATTAGGCTTA
>JBBPFP011158956.1:0-11430 GCA_037974795.1 Kaempferia galanga | reverse complement strand
CTCTAGAAAAAAATGTCTATTTAAATTTAGAATACATTTATTATATCATTTTTTTTTGAAAGAATTTAATTTTTATTTATTGTTTGGATAAATCAAGTTATCATTGTTCATTTGAAAATGAAAGTTTAGTATTTTTTAAGTTTAGTATTGCTTGACAGTGGTTCGTTAATTGATAAGTTGAATAGATTAAACATTATAACTTCTACTAACGCTGAGAATGAAATAATGCATAGTATAGGAACAAAGTAAAATGTAACCAATAAAAATTCATCCATAAGTGTCTTCCAAAACATGGCTAAAAGGTTAATGCCATAAAATATTCACGATACGACAGACCTTGAGGTCTGAATAGAGTACACGAGGGGAAGACAACTCACAAAAAAAGAACAAAGGTCCAAATAGATGCAGTGAGATAGATGTATTGTTTGGCTATCTATACTCATTCATGTCTATCAAATGCAAAATAAATAAAGCAGGCAAATACTCCACTGCATCTCACCCAGGTGGGTTCCTCTGGTTTGCTTTAGTTCCTCTTTAGACACCTTTGCTTAGTTTATGGATTATTTGTCTACACCTCAAATATTTTTCCATATCCTGCATTCCGATCAAGGAATCAATTTGTTCTTCGGTGGGTTTCTGCAATTATTGCAAGCACCATGACCATGCCTTTGTCTCCATCAGCTCCAGAGAACATGCATGAAGACAAAATTAAGCGAAGACACAAAAAGTCAACCTTCGAACTCTGCGTCCTGTGTTCTTTGTTTACTTGATTGTTTTGAACAGTTTGGAGTGATTTGAGGTTGATGTTCAAGAAGAAAATAAGCATCAAAGACAAAAAATTTTGACCTTTTTTTCTTTCTTTCACACGAGAAGAAGGACAGCAAGGCAAAAGGGGGGCAAATCTAAGTCGGAGGCTTCGCCGGCTCACAGTTCGGTGCAATTCTGGAAGCGGAGAGCAAGTGGAAGCCGGCATTGCTCGCGCTCTTCCTGGCAGCGGAGTGACCGGAGTCAACCGCCCGTTGACAACTCTTCTTGCAGTAGGCGATCGCCCCCTGGATCGAGGTCTCCGTGTCGGAGCTCGCGCTGCTGCTCCGCCTCAGCATGGGCTTACCGCCGCTGAACTCGCTGGAAAAGGACGACGACTTGGAAGAAGCCGCGGAGGACTTGCTCCAGCTCTCGTCTTCAGCCAAGTTTGGATTTTGATGTCGTCTCGAGGTTTTGGGGCCTTCCAATTTGTCATTTGTGGGACGAGGTTTGTGGAACAGGGATTTGAAATAAGATCTGGAAGCTTTGACTTTGAGGCTGAGAGTGGCCTCCTTGAGCTTCTTGGCCCATGATTTCCTTGGGTTGAGCTCGGCGAAGGTGTCCTGGAAGCAGTCCTCTTCTTCGGGATTGAGCTCGCCGCTGACGTTGCAGGAGTGGTATGGCGTTGCGGTGGCGGAGGAGGAGGCGTTGCGGAGGAGCTGCTGGACCATTTGGAGGCGAGGGGGGAGCTGGAGGGGGAGGAGCTTGCCCTTGTAGAAGAGCTCGTCGGCGGGGGAGGGCAGGGGTGGATCGTCGGAGGTCATATGGAATTCGAACTCCGGTTGAAAGGAAGCGAAGTCGATGTCGATGAAGTCTTCTTCCGCCATGGACGCTGATCTCTGTTTGCTCTCGGCGGTGGCGTGGTGTGCTTGGGGAGGAGTGAAGGCGGCTTTTAAAGCAGAGCTGGGTTCATTGAGGCATTGTGTCGAACACCTGTCTCACTCACTGAGATCAAGATTGTAGGAGCAATATAAAAGGGAATTTTTTTTTGTTCATTTTAGTTTTCATATTTGACATAAAATATTATTCATTAAATCCATTTTCATCCAACTTTACATAAAATATAGCTGATTAAAAACTAAAATAATTAATCATTTCGAAGCCCAAACCCCAAATCTCCTCGAATTATGTGCTTCTTTAGCTATTTAGTAAGATATCAACTGACATCGTAATATCACCAGATGGCAGAATCCAGAGCGTAGCCATTATTTTTTAGACGTTTACCTAATAATTTTTGCTACGGAAAGGAGGAAGAACACTTTGAATGGAGGCATTCTTTTTTGTTCTATCGGAGCATCTTCGCAACTAGTTGATAATAATTTAAAAATAAAAACAAAAACCATGTTTGTTATCACTCAACTTTCACTGCATTTTTAATATTAAATTTGTCGTTAGCTAGACTCAAACAAATAAAAAGGCAAAAAAATAAAATAAAATAAATTGAAAATTTGTGGAAATATTTATGGCTTAAACGGTGCTTCCTTCCCAGTTGGCCTTCAAATGAAAGGGGACATTGAATGGTGGTGGGTGGCAAAGGGGTGATTAAAAATAGCGGCCTTGGAAGCTCGAGGCGTCTCCCTCTGTCTTTGTGTTGCCCACGCGATCTCAATGAGCACGTCTATTGTATTCTTCTCGCACGTAGGCGAGATAGGCGAGAAACAAACAATCTTGCACGCTATCCAACTCTGGTTTTTCAGGAAACGACGAAGAAGATAATCAAATTGAAACGGATCGAATTAGTTTAACCTTCCCAGTTCAAACTCAGTTTCCAGAATGGATCAGCTTTCTCATTGATGGTCCTACAATTTATCCCCCAGTTAACGTCCGGAACAATCATATTCTTCTTTTTTTTTCTTCTGATATAAAAAAAGGGGGAGAAAACATGATAGAACGGTGACGCAGTTGTGTTGTTGCGTCAGGTGTGGCAAACAAGCAGGCCGAAGCCACTATGTGATGCTGCCTTTTATATAGCATGAGTAAAAACACGACACCAGGAAGGCAGGAAACTAGCTGCTGCATTACTTATATCGAGTGGATGGGACAAAATATGAGATACAATCACTGGATTTAGTCATTTTCATTTCTATATAGGTGGTCTTTCGCACATTATTTTGGAACAGCTCACCTCCAGAGAGGGTGGTGGTGTAAAAAATTCCTCCACTAGGCATATCATAATACGACTTTGTAAGAACACCTCTTTAGACCTTAATCACTCTTTATCTGAATCACCTCGAGCAAAAGTGTGGTAAGCATTATCAATCGATTTTCATCAATGGCATCCTCCAGTAGTTCCAAGAGTTGAATTCCTCCTGGACGACAGAGCAGATAGAAAAGCATTTACCATCTGTAAACAGATTTCGAAAAACTTATGCTGTCTATGAACAAATTAGCATGATGTTTAAGCTCTAATCAATCTAGAGAGAAACTTAACTAGGCGAGCTGGTTCACCCAACATCGTGCTTTATTTATACTCTAAATGATATACTCAAAAGATCATTCATCAAGGAAATGTAGAAACTTAATGGTCTGAAAGAACTAGATTCAAGGGGAGGTAAAAAAAAATGCAGCTGGTATTAACAGTGCTTAAGCTCATATAAAAGAATGAACTTTCCGTAAGTGGAAACACACACCTGTTCAACCAGCGAAGTTGACGGAAACATGTCATCGACCAGCGTATGCAGGGAGGTATAAGATTTCACATCGACACAGTGATTGATCGCCACTTCACCCTGTCAATTAAACTTTTGAGAGAACGTTAATAATAGCAGGCATTTTTGCGTGTATTCCTCGTGAACCATTAAAAAGCGAACCAAAAGATTAACCTTTGGATTTATAATGAAAATCTTTCCCTTGGGGATTCCGATCTTCCTGTAACTAAGCTCATCCGTGTCTCTATTCCCGAAACCCGCGTAGAATGGGTTGTAGTCAGCAGGAAAAAGTGCTTTAATGTCCTACACATACATAAATGCAGTTGATTCATTCATAATTCAAAACTATCAAAGAAAAAATGCAGCAAATTTTATCAATACGAGATTTTCAGTCAACTGACAACTTTTGCTTAAATCACTGTACGTGCATCTTATGTAATAGCCAAGAAGTGTGATTGATTGAAATATGGTATGCTGAAACTGATGGCAGGACCATTTGAGTAAGATTCTTCAACTTCTTTAGCTTTACTATAGTTTAAAAAGCTTTAAGGTTTCACTTGGCATTGGGGTTTTATTTATCCAGCAAAATGGGATTACACTAGATCCTCAATAAACCTAGGTTCATGATAAACCTATATTTGTTGCTGAGAGGGTTAAACAGTTGAATTTAAATTCTGGAGGGAAGCTTTAAAATCTAAAGGATATAAGTTATGTAGAAGTATAACTAAATATATGAAATATAATTATTAATAGTAAAAAAAATGAGTGAATAATAAGAAGTTTGGGAATGAAATTCTTTAAGTAAAAAATGTAAAATGTAAATATTTTGAATTATTATTGAACCAAAAGGAAAAATTAATGAATAATTATTAACAAAATAAAAATTATGGATAAAATAGAAAAAGGTTTTCATTTTCTTGTGTGATTGTTATCTACCACCTGGGTGGAAATAAAATTTCTATCAAATAGTGGCATGTTACCCATGGAAGAAACATGTAAAGAATTACTTAAGTAGAAATAAGAATAAGAATGCTAAGATGTAGTTTACTAAGAAGCTAACATAACCACTAATATCTCAAACAATCAGATTTAGCAAGGATATATAATAAAAATAATAATTTAATTGGTTTGATATTACTAGTAATATGAGATTGTATAAAATTCAATGAAAAGATAAAATCCATTTAATTATCCCTAAATAATTGAGATATACATGGTTTGATAGAGAATGAATTCTTGTTGTTTATGCATCAAGTAGTGATAAAAATGTTTTATCAATACTTAGGTGAAAGATAGTTCTATACATATCAAAGTAACCAAACTGTAGATATACAAACATAAGGTCATCATACAAAATTCCTACCCAAATTTAAGTGAAAATGGTTTGTTTGTATACCAGAGTAAACAAACAAATATGTTTCTCTATAATCACAAACATTAACAAGGCTACTGTACCCTGCTGATGTTCTTGTATGTCATCACTGTTTAAGAGACATCTGATAGAATTCCATGTTTCTCACAAGTCCCTACCAAATGTCTAGATGAGTCATATGTGATCCACACGTGTTTCCCATAATTAGTATGAGGGAAGCACTTAGCTCCTTATATTTGTGTTAATCTTTTATGTCTACCTTACTTTTTAGATAAAAAAAATAAATGAAAAAATAAATAACAGAATAAATGTCTAATAGGATTGAAATATCACCTCCAAACATGCAATCTTGAACTCATGAGGAGCTCTCCTTATAACTGCCAAAAGATGCATGCCAATTAGAAATAAAAATGCATATGATTTTAACTCATTATATATATATATATATATGAAAGGTATGCATCGCCAAGCTTTATGAGGTTAACAAAAAGCTCAATAATATAAAACACATTCACATGGGAGCAATTTCAAAGATTAGGACTAGATTGACAAAGCACAAATTTGATAGTTTTTGGACTGGCTTGACATAGCACAAATTTAATAGTTTAAGCACGAAGTATTCTAAAATAAGCACAAATAAATAACATATATTTCATTTATAAAATCAAGTCATAGCTGATTTAACCTTTTCTCTAGTTGGGCTCTGTAAAAGTTAGAACATTGTAAACTCTCAATATTTCATTTTGTAAGAAACTAAACTTTGAACACAAATTTTGAGCTCAGTTAACAATTTTCTAATAGACAAGATTGAATGTAGCCGAGGTCGGCCCATTTACAAGCTTGAGTTTCTTGTAAGAATCAATATCATTGCATTGTTTCGACTTGTGAAGGAAAACCTTAAAATTTAAGGTAAAATGGACCATTAGGTAAAGTGGACCTTAAAATTAGTTGAATAACAAGAGATATTCAACTATTTTTCACTTCTTGAAGCCATGAAAATACCTTCTCGGTAAAGTGAGGGAAACAATCCATCAGGAGAAATAACAACTGGACCATTAGGTAATGCTTTTCCATCCTGAATAATATAGAAATAATCAAGCATTCATCGATTAGCATAATGGCAAAGAAAATAAATGACGATCAATTCTAAGAAATTAAGTTGCTAGAAATTAAACCAAATCCTGAATCAAAATATATGAATAAACCAATATTTTCTGCATGTTCAGTAAATCGTCACAATACTATCTACTCTTCCAAATGTAAATAAACAGCCATGTTGAGTGATCGGCGAATAAGTCAGTCAACTGATTTCTGGAAATAATTAGCCCGTTCTTATTCAATCATCAAGCAAGCTCTGCAGATTGAATGAAACGTTGCCAACTACTTACTATTTAGTCTCAAAGGATAATGTTCCCAATGATGAGATCCTACCAAGTCAGTTCAAGGACAGAAAGCCATTATGTTTAAGTAATATTGACATTATAGGATTACCTGTTTCAAATTGAGAAGAAAACTTCTGGTAAGATATGCCTGAACAATAGCCCTTGCACTCAAGAACAATAATTGATAGCCATTTTCCTGATTAAGAATGAGAAAAGGCATCACGAGATCTTCAGTGTTACATAGCAAATGTTACAATTGGAATCTTTAAATAGGTCAGAAAGCTATATCCTGATCATAACATGGCCAAATGGAACATAACCACCATCGGGACTTATTGAATTACTATTTTCTAGTTAATACATTAGAAACTGAACTGATGCTACCAGCTTAAAAACAGACTTTCAAATCATAACAGGAGCATTTCAGAACAAAATCTACATAGAGAAAGGTATGTTAGCCAAGTTGAACTCTATTAACAAAGAAATAAATCTACAGGGGTACTAGTAGCAAGAACTGGAAGTATATTGACTATGAAATGTTTGGTTGTTTCAACTTTGAAGACAAAGTCACTAGTCAACTCATTCTACACAAATGCCAACATGAAATGTTTAATCATTTCAAGAAACAAGCCACAATTTTTCAAGAGATACAGAAAGAATGAAGATGTATTGTGACTTAATGATAAGGTAATTCAATAATTTAGAATCCTTTCCTATTGTAGGGAAAAAATGATATATAAAATGCTTCTGGCCTAATGCTTGTATCTTTGCTGCTGCAGCTTTCAAATTTCAAACAGAATAAATAAACTATGTAACTATATTCTGAAAACAATTGGCTTACAGAAACAGCAAGATCCAGAAACACAACTATGGGCTGAAGGACTTCTAATTATTGCATAACTGGTAACCTTTATTGCAGAGAAAAGTCCAGCAACTCCAGACTGAGTCCAATCCCTTCCAACAAGTGGCATGAACTGTCCCAGAACATCAGATCTAAAAACAGGCCCAAAATGAACTTGTCATGACTCGTCAATGAATACATGAAACCAACACAAAACATCAACCATCAACAACTGGGTTAAAGTGCTAAACACAAGATAGAGAAATACAGATCAATTCAAAAGCATAAGTATAATTGCAAATCAGAGAAGCTATGAACTTCATGAACTTTCCTTAAGAGTCATTAGCAAGCTCTTCAGTTTGATTATATAGAGCAAAATAGCAATAACTTCATATCATCTAAACTGCTTTATGATGAACCAAATGTTGGTTAAAAAACAGAAAAGATACTTGGTTAACAACATAATTTTAAAAACCATGACATGCCAGTCAGCATGGCCAAAACATTTCATTCAGCAGCATGACTGAAATGCATAACAGTGCCTAGCTCCTTTATTTTCCAAGTGACTCATGCTCTTCATCCGGAACAACATCTTCTGAAAGCAACTCTAGCTTTCCATCCAGAACACACCCAAATTAACATCAAGGTGGAGTAGACTGCATTTCTAGGACATGCTTCCTTTCTTATCCAGGTTCTTCTTTTATGAGTGCTCAACACCGAGATTGACACAGCTTGAGCACATCTCTTTCCAGTCAAGCACTAAACTTCCGACATGACACACGACTTTAAACTTTAGTTAAAAATCAAATGTCGCGGCATGAAGGAGACCTTAAACCTTAGTCAGCAATGTTAAAACCTTATCAAAGAATTCTCCAAGCAAAAACCCAATGGAGCAAAGAAGTAACATCATTTCATTTTATTACTGAAAAAACTCTGGATTAAAAATTAAATGCACATTTCCACCAGGAATAATGTTTATTGTAAATAAACAACAAAGTTCATAGCTAATTATGCAGTTTCTGCTGAACATGTTAACCCAATTGCAATGCAAAAATCATAAGAAAATGCCTTCAATTACAAGCATATATTTCAAACGAAAGAGGATCTAGTAAAAAGTGATGACATCTTTCTATCTGCAAATCTTATTGCATCTTACTAACATATCAGTTAACCAAATTTCTAAGCAATGAAAAGAGACTTACTTTGTAATTGTTCCATCCACATCAGATATTACTATCCGTGCATTCCACTTCCACAAATACATATGTGCATCAACCTGTCAAAGTAGCTTAATCAAACGGACAGATTAAAATGCTATGGAAGTTCAAAAAAATCAAGCACTATAATAACAAGAACCTGTTGCCTCCCTAAAACTCTAGTTGAAAAACTGAAGGCTATCATGTTTTGTCCTTCCCTTAAGTTTAAAGAAGCAATCTGTTCATTTGTAGGAATAAGTGTTCGCAAATATTGCTTGCGAGGAGATTGCATTATGTCATCATTGTTAATTTTTTCCACACATGAATTTTGTAATCCAGGCTCTGAATCGGCATAGAGATCCTCATTAGAAGCATTACTTGTGTTGTGTTGAAGAGACCTTGACCTCCTAAATGGAATTGGCCATAGTCTCCATCTACGACTGCTGGAAGGTGATACTCCCGTTGTATCCTCTCCGGACTTTGTTATGGCTTCATGTTCAATGGGGATACAATCTTTCAATTCCATTGAAACATCACTACCAAATACAGCCTTTCTGAGTATAAGATGGGCAACATTGTCCCATTGGAAATATTTATTTTCATATCTGACAACAAGATTTGCATTCTTGATGATGGACATTCCAGACGCCTTGTACTCGTCTTCAGAAATAAGATGGGCTTGAAAGGCTTCCTTTGCAGAATTACGCCCCATACCAGGACGTAGTAAGTTACCACAAAGTGAAATTTCAAAGCCTGTATCATAAACAAGCGATAGAACAAAAGTGAATTGTCAAATTTAAAGAAGATAAACATGACCCAACTTCATATAGTTAACATACCTAACCCAGCATCTTTCTTTTCTGTGACATAATTCTCAGTTGTGCAGCATTCTTCTTCAGCAGTAGAATCAGAAGCTATTGTGTGAAAATGTTCCTCATTATTTACTTGTTTGACAGAATTAGACGTACCCTCAAGGTGCATGGTTTCATTGCCAAGGATTTTATCCTTGGAATTTAAAGTATCAGTTTTCTCCTTCAATAACCTCTGGGAGCATGATAAATGACCAGCATCAATATCTTTTTTCGAATCCTCCATTTTTGTCATCAAAGTTTCTGATGGATCAGACCTGAAGTTAGGATCATAGTTAATCATTAGCTTGAACAATGGTCATTATAAAGAAGATATTTTTCAAATACCTGAAATACACATCTTGTGAATCAACATCATCAGCATGTAACGTAAAATCCAAACAGCTCTTAAATGTTTCATTTTTCATCAGACCTACAGCATCTTCCTCCATATCACTAAGGTCATCTGTTTTATCAGTCTCTTTATCTCTCAATTCATTAAGGGCTTCAAGCTGTTGATCAGAAGCATTTTTTTCCTTCAGAGTCTCATCTAGATCATCAAATAAACCAGATTCCCACACTTCTTCGTTGGCAACAAATTCTTCAGTGGATTCTTTGCCAGGTCCAAGGTGGAACTGAGGAGTATCCAATTGGACATTGTCAGTGTTCTCTTGATTTGATGAGATTGGGGCAGTCAGAATATGCCCATCCACACTTATCAACACCATTTCTGAATTAGAGTCACTTGATTCTTTAACCATATCTTCCACCTCATCAAGACTACCATAGTGGTAATTGCTAAACACCGAGGACTCAGACGAACTCTGTGGTGAAGTTTGTTCATCCTGAAACCCATTCAATTGTTCAGCAGTCTTAACATCATCAGCCTTGTCTGAATTGTAATCAGGTTTCAAATTATCAGCATTGTTGACAAAACTAGCACTTGGACTTGAATTTGAATTGTCTAAATCATCTATAATATGACTGCTGGACTCTGCATCGTCACTTCCTGGCACAACCTCTCTCAGAAAATAGGCCTGTCCAGAATTGTCAAGATACATGTGGAAATTTGCTTCAACACCATTAACAGATATCGTGACGACCTTCTCTGCACCTTTAAGTACACCTTGAAACTTTCCAAACCGCACATACCATGGTGTGCTGCGGTATGAGCCATCCTCTTGCTGAACAACAATGACATCAACGGCACCACCAAAAGGGTGGAAAGGTGTTGCAACCGAGTAAACTCCTTGAGAGATGAGGCTTCCTACTCTTCCTACCACATTCATCTTAGATGATGCAAGAAAGGCCTAACTCATAGGCTTCATCTTAGAACAAGGAAATTCAGACAAATAAATTGCTAATCAGCTGATCCTCGAATGACCAAACGAAAACCATCTTCTTAAAAGCAGCGTTAGTTGACAGAAGCTACTACTCTGCAAGATTCAGAGAAAAATTAACGGGTTTTGTGCGCACTGAGCCAAATTCTCAAGAAAATATTTTGACGCCCTTCCAATTGAGGAGGAACAAAAAAAAGAAACGACGCAATGATCACATGTCCGCAATAGTCAGGTAGTCAGGGGGAAAAGGAAAACCCTAGAAAAATCGAGTAAAGCCACATTTTTCGAATAAGGCAAAAAACAGAGAACGAACTATTCATCAATACTCGTCGGACAGAGCATAACTATTCGATCTAGTCAACAGACACAATAGTACTGGTAAAAATCGACTCGACCAAAGAAAAACAGATAGAAACTCGGCAAATCAAAATCGATCCTCGTCTGAATCCTCTTAGATAAGAGATCAAAAAATCCAGATAAGAGAAAGACAAGGCCGCTCACCGAACAACCGAAAAGGAATAAAAGACACCGCCGAGGCTTCTCGCTCTTTAGCTCTGCAGTCCCCAAATCGTCGTATGCGGCGCACGCAGATTCAAAGGCGGCGGCTCGAATGATTACCTTGTTCTTGATCGAGATTTCGAAACGAGGACAAGGACGCGCTCGAGGAGACGGGAAAAAAAATGAGCACGAGGAAAGAAAGGGGAAACAAAAGATGAGAAACCCAGAAGTGACGCCGTGACGGGCACGGCAATCCGTTACATTCTTCTTATCACGAGATTATCGAACTGCTCTGATTTAAAGAACTATTTACGCACGGTCTTGAGATTAAAATCCGGGTATTTACCTCTCTAATATTTTAATCATTTATACTAATTAATTAATGATAATTTATAATTTATCTCTTTACCTCAGGCGGAGAGCCTGGGCGAAGAATCCTCTTTTATCATATTTTAGCAATTTGTTGTAGTCAAAAAATAATTTTTATTTTTTTATTTTTTA
>JBBPFP011158739.1:0-11432 GCA_037974795.1 Kaempferia galanga | reverse complement strand
CCTGACAAACCTGCAACTGTGTTTTCTATCAACTAGAGGTCCCCTCCCAGGCGGGGAGAACCGCCTCCACGCCAAGCTCTAGGGCGCCTCCAACCACATAGGAGATGCCTCCGCGTCTTCACTTGTGGAGTCTTCGTCCAAGGTGTCTCCCATAGCACAGAAGGTGCCTCAAGCACTGTTCATCTGAGCTATTCTTTGTGTTTTTACTCTGCAAGTTTATGTTAGCATAATAAGAGTAACCTGCAAAACGGAGTTAAACACATTTATAAAATAGTATTATTTATTAGGCCCTGTTTTATGAAGATCTAGTCATGATCTTAGTTTGGGTTTCAAAAATGGACCCAAACTGAACCAACGCCTACACTTCTGATTGGGACTCGTCCTCACTAGATCTCCTTTCTCCAATGACTTACCTTATTTACCAATGGCAGTCACTTAACTTGCTTCTTGACCCACTAGGTCTTTCAGGTCCTGTAGACCCAGCTCAACTTCGTGTCATATATCAGGTCTTTGTGTTATCAGGTCCTCAGACCTAAGTCCTCTAGACCTGTCAATTCCTGCATACTTGGTAAAAATGTTAGATCACAAAACATCTAACTTTAATCCCTAGTTTAACCATTGGCACCAACATTTATCACATCCACATCCATGCCCGAACTTGAAAATACCCATACCGATTATTTAATTGGGTCTAAAAATTCCCCCATACCCTCCATTTGGGTTGGATTGAAGCGGCTTTGCTTGGTTGTTAAGTTCCATCTAAGTTACTTTAGTACTAATATATCATACTATTTATTTTAATAATCTCCTCGTACATATAAATGTAGTTGAAGGAAAGAAGTTATAAATACAGAAAATTATTTTTTTATCTGTGCAAATAGGGAAAAAAATACAAGAGCCAAAGCATGTAAATAAAGAAGCAATAATGTCAATCATTTTGTTTGGTTAGCAAAAGGATTTTTTATACTTTATTAAATTTCTTTATTCTATAGGCTTCTGATCAAATTTTAGTTTCTTCCTTTTTTCCCCTATTCATAATTTGCGTTTGAAACATTGCTAAGGAAATGGGTAAAGAAGTCATTTCAAGAAATGTTGAATTAGCAGAATGCAAGATATAATTTTCTTACTTTTTACGATTATGTCTCTTTAGACAAACTGTGAAGTTCTGCCATTATGCATATGCAAAGTGTGTGAAATTAAAGGATGTTAGATTATGAAATATCATAATTCTTCTGAGATGCTCTGACATTTTATTTCAATGTAAAATTTAGAGGTGAAGCAAGTGCTCTTTGCATTAATAATCCAGTAACCTCATTCTTCTCTGTTATATTGTGAGCATGTGAGCTTTAGGATTGCATCTCCTGTTTGCTAATTTAGAACCGTCTTGTGAACTTATACTGACATGGTTTTGCATTTTTGGTTATTAGTTGCAAAAGAATGTTATTAGAAAGCAAAAACGTCCCTTTAAGAAGTTTGAGCAAACTGAGAAAAAGGTCAATGATTCGGTCCATAAGTGCAATTATATACAGAATACAATGCTTTTGTTTTTAATTTCTTCTTGACATTTTGCTGACAGACTGACGAGGCGGAGAAACAATGTTCAATGTTGGAACAAGAAGATAGGGAGGTTAGCATCTCTCATCACCACTTGTTCTTTCCTCCGATCTTAAAGATTACTTTTGTATATTAGGTCTCCAAAAGCTTCATGAAAATGGGTAAAGAAGTTATTTTGGGAAACTATAGTTTTCTTACAGACTGCAATATATAGTTTTCTTACATTTTAACTTTTATTATGTCTTTTTACAGAAACTACATAAAGTTCTTCCATTATGCATATACAAAATTTGTGCAATGCAAGAATTTAAAATTCTGCAATCATAATTTAGTTTAGACAAGTTTCACTACTTTCCGGATTACCAACTCTTTTGCAGTGCTCTATTATTTTAGAAAATGTAAAATTTATAAGTGAAGCAAGTGCTATTTGCATTTGCAACCTGATACTTTTCTCTGATATTTTGCAAGCATCTGAGCTTTAGGATTGCATCACCTATTTGCTAATTAAGAACCCTCTTGTGAACTAATACTGAGATGGTTTTACTTTTTGTTTGTTAGTTTCAAAAGAATGCTATTGAAAAGCAAATACCTCTTTCTAAAAAGTTTGAGCAAACTGAGAAAAAGGTCAATAATTCTGTCTACTTGCAGTTATGCATTTTTTTTTCCTATCCACTTATAATCACAGTATGATGCATTTATTTATATTTTCTTCTTGACCTGTTGTTAACAGGCTGACGAGGTGGAGAAACAAAGTTCAAGATCGGAACAAGAAGATAGCAAGGTTATAGCATCTCTCATTGTACAATGCTTTAAAAGCATTCTTTGTTTTTGGCAACTTCATTCCCTTATCATTAAAACATGCCAACAATGACTTAATGCCCACCTTTAAAAAACTCATGTATTATTAGCAAAAGCTTGAATTCAAAGAATATATCTTATCACCTTTTAAAACTTAATGTTTCCATTCAGTTTTAATGGCTTTTATAAGTTCCAACTGAGTCCCAACCAAAATTGATAAATTTACACAGTAACAACCAAACAGAAACTAAATCGATAAACTAAATTTTCGATTTGGATCAGGTTAGTTCGATTTGGTTAATCGGATTTGTAACTGAACTTTTAATGTTACATGTGTGCAACTCTCGGACAAATTTGTGCAACTCTTCTTGTACAAATAGAATTAGTTGAAGGAAGAAGTACTGAATGATAAAATTATGTTCAAGCTGTGCAAATGGGGGAAAATATAAGAGCCAACATGTAAATAGATAAGCTATAATGTAAATGATTTATTTGACTTGCAAAAGGTTTCTTTTCTTTGCTTTTGTAATTTTTATATGGTGTAAAATTTCTTTATTCTATAGGCTTCTGTTCAAATCTTAGTTTCTTCCTTTTTTTCCTATTCATAATCTGTGTTTGAAAGGCTGCTGAAGAAATGGGTAAAGAAGTCATGCACATAATGCAAAATATAGTTTTCTTAAAGTGTTCATTGTCTTTTTACACAAACTGCATGAAGTTCTCAAATATTCATATGCAAAGTTTGCTAAATCCAAGAATAATTTTAGATTATGAAATCATAATTTAGTTTACTAATTCTTTTGAGGTGCTCTGATATTTGCTTTCAATGTAAAATTTTGAGGTGAAGCTAGTGCTCCTTGCATTAACATACGAATAACCTCATACTTTTCTCTGATATATGTTTGTTAGTTTCAAAATAAAGTTATTGGAAAGCAAATACCTCCCTTTAAAAAAGTTTGAGCAAAGTGAGAAAAAGGTCAATTATTCTGTCCACAAGTGCAGTTATGCATTATGTATTTCCTATCAACTTATAATCAAAGTACAATGTTTTTTATTTTAAAATTTTCTTCTTGACCTTTTGTTTATAGGCTGACGAGCTGGAGAAACATTCTTCAAGGTGGGAACAAGAAGATAGCAAGGTCAGCATCTCTAGTTGGTACTTGTTCTTTTCTCCAATCTTCTTAAAGATTATTTTTGTAGATTAGTTTTCTCAATCCTTCCAAAAGTTTCTTAAAAATCTTGTCAATGGTCCTAACTTTTGAAGAGCTTCAATCAGAGTGGCAATTTGCATAGTTTTGCAAAATGCATACAAGTGATTTCTCTAGCATCAGATAATACAATGTCTTTTCATTGTGTGGGCCAAACAATTCTTCAAAAGAATTCCTATTTGCCGACACCAGATTGGCAAGTTCGCTGCCTTATCATTAAAGCATGACAACAAAGACTTAATGCAATAAGTTTTTTTAAAATCATTTTTTTACTAGCGTAAGCTTGAATTCAAAGAGTATATTTTATCACTCTTAGACTTGCAAGTGCCTCCATCAATAGTAACTTTTTGTTGGTTGAAAGGATGGCTAGATGTCCTTTATTTATAATAAATGATTATATAGACACTCGATCCATTGAGATGAATCATAAGAATGTTCTACAAAGATGTGAACTTCAACTAACCATAGGTCGGGCTCAAACCAAAGCTGCCCTCTGCCTTAACTGAGTCAATGGGCTGGTTACTGGTTGACCTCGGTTGATAGGTTAAATCGTACTGGCCCATTAATGTTTAGTCTAAAAAAATCTGTAAATCGTTAGTCTAAATTGATAATTCAAATCATTTCAATAGTTTTTTTAAGTTAACCGTTGGAATTGTTGGTTCTAAGGGTGCGTTTGATTCAGATTATCCTGCATACCCTCGGTTATGGGGAATAAAATATGACTAACTATTGTTTGCTTCAATCCTAGGTAATGTTATAACCTAATGTAACATTTACTATATTACCCTTGATTTAATTATTTTAATAGGATAATATAATTAAAATAACGATGCTAATACCCTAATCTGAAAGTTGCGCTTTTCCTTCCCTCGCCCACTCTCTCACAGCATCGGCTTCCTTTCCATCGGTTGTCCCTCACTCTCAACTACACTTGTTACGACCTTCGTATGCGCTCCTAGTACTTCTCTCCGGTGTCCACTCCTCTCCTCCACAGAGAATACCCCACTATCTCTATAGACATGGTGAGTGATGGTGTTTTTAAAACCATAGGCGATGAAATAGAGCACAAAGAATCATTTTCCCGAATAAAATTGTACAATTTGAAGATAGGTTGTAGAACGAAACAATTTTGGGCAAACTGTGAGTTCCATACTTGTTGCAGGTCGTCGTCGCAAGACCTGCATCCCAACTCCTTGATGTGAGTCTTCGCTACCGCTCGTTAACATGAGCACGTTCAACCGAAAGCATAAGAAGGCGAACCCTTCCAAAAGAGAAGCATTAGTTTGATTTGCTAGCTTGGAACGACTCTTTTCCTTTTGAGGACCCTTTGTTTTTTTATCGAGGAAAGCAGCGAAGGAGGTTCCTTTCTACTACTCGTTTGCTATCTATTGTTGTCGCACCTCATAAACTATCAGTGGTCGCCACTGTGTTCTCACAGCCGCCGACGGCGCTGTCTTTCGCGGTCAACTCCTTCGTCACCCTAGATGCTCCTTCCCCTAGACGACCTCCGTGAGAAGAATGTGTGAGGATAATTTTAGGAACATTGCTCTGTTAACCTCAGAATTGTCAAAATCCACCCATTTCGGTGGTAATCTCATTCCCAGTTTTGAGGGCATGTGTTAATGTGGCAAGAGTGATTGATTACTTGGGAATCATTTATTACCTAAATCAAATAGGGTTGAACAATATAACCTTGGTTCGTTAACCAAAGTTATCAATGATTATTTGACCCTCTTTTTGTTGAAACTGACCATTATTCCTAAATCTATAAATATCCTACTCTATTTCATTGTTTTTATACTCTCATCTCTTAATTCTCAAATTTTAATCATTTTCAACTTCAAGTCTTCAATTTAAATGGAAGGATCGAGTCATTTCGCAAGAGCAAGGAGAAGGCAATCCTAAATTTAGAGGTTGATTGGTTTTCGTCGAATAATTTTCTTTTTGTTTTAATTTTAAATACACATTTGAAGATTTTTTTTTATCAAGAATCACCAAACTCTGCTACTAAACGTGTTTGCCAGAACAACAATCTTAAAAATTAGTAAGGCAAGGTAAGGAGTAAGTTAAATAATAAGATATCTCTATGTTCCAATATTTTGGTAAGCTCATTCTTAAATGGGTGACTTGTCATTGAATTGACAACACTTGGTCAATCCAAAAATATTTACTAGTATATTGAGTGTTTAATGAAGCACAAACAACTCATAGCATATCTCAATTGATATGCTTGATTTTAGAAGAATATGAATTAAGTTCTAAGATATTTTCTCAATATCTTTGATAATACTGCAATGATTGAAGAACTTAAAATTATATGTCAACTTATTAGTGGTTTATATTTTCATATTCTATGTGTATAATATGTTTTAAATCTGTGTGTAAGATTTATTGAAAACCTTTGAAAACCAAATTAGTCTCATTAAAATTTCTAGCTCCTATTTATGGTCACATCCTAATATAATGAAACAATAGGGTGGATTTGTAAAATTAATAGAATGAAACCTAAAAAATTTCACATGATGTATCATTAGTTGGAATTCAACGTATAAATTATTGCAAGATTTATTTCAATATATAGAGAATTATAGTGTTCATATATGATGCCAATGTATATTTTTCTTCGCATTAATGTGGAAAAGGTGATTCGCTCGCCCCTAGCGCCTCCGCCAACGCATCCCTGGGCCAACACGGAGGAGGTAAATCACGGGTAACTACTAGCAATTAGTGCAAATGATTAAGACATGGGGGAGGCATGCTCGGGTGCGCCGAGTTTCGACCTCTTGACCACATGTGGCAACCTCCCATGCCTTAACCATCGCACCGCCCCAAGGGGCCCTTGTAAATAGCTCAATATGCAAATATACAAAGAAGAATTAGATGTACATGTGTTAGTATTTCTCCATCCACTAATGTGAGTATTTGTATTTTACTTAGAATTTTAAATTTCTTTGATAGACGAATATAATACAAGTTAAAACCAACTTATAAAAGTAACAAGAGCAAGTTCTGAAAATGAACCTCAAGCTTGTCAGCATACTTGCTCCAAATTTCACGAGGCCAAAACATACGAGACTTTGGAATCTCATTTATGTCCTCCAAATAATCTCGAATAATGTTTGTTTTCTGCATTTTGAAAAAGGAATATACTATGACAAAATAAAGCTCCAAGATCTTAACTAATTAAACATTACAATTGCCTAATAGGTTCAACATAAACCTGCAAAAACAAACCCATCGAGTTTGACAAGTTATCAGAACAAAGATCTTCTGAACCTGAAGCATGAAAGAGCTTAGACAATCCAAGCCCAACTAATCCTGCTACATAGTGACAATATTCATCATAATCATCAACCGTTTCCACCTGCACAGAGGCATAACAATAAAGTAATATTTGTATTTAGCAAAGCAATTGTATTCAATATTTAGTTGTCCGTACTGCACATGTATGTTCTTCAGGGGACCTTATATTTGGAATCTCAATCTTGAAATTATACAAGACATATTAGCTTAATGCATATTGGTCCATGATGCAATATCAAAAAACTTTATGAAATTGTTCAACCTAGTCATATAAGTGATCTAATTCTATAGCATGGTGAACCATATCAAACCCAATTAGACCAGTGCCATACAGATTTACACCATGACTAGTCCTGTAGTTTGAGATGGTTAGGGAGCATATAACCTATGGCTGAATTTGGAATTCCAACATTTGGTGCAAGCATCTACATGCTATTTATACATATTCCCATGTTATGGACCAGTTCTTTTTTTTATCCTAGAGCATATTTTTATTTGATTAAATGATTTTCTTGATTATTCTAAGCTAGATTACTTAAATTTAAATTTGAGGGACAAATTTATTAAGAGATCTAAGGGTGAATATGTGAATCCTTGAAACTTTGATTTGAGGGGATTGAGTTAATTAAGTTGAAGAGTCTAGCCCATAGGGAATAATTAAGTTACAAGAGAAATTATTTCAAATGTGATCAATTGTGACATATGACACATCAATTATAGTAACAAAACAAATTTATTTTCCACTAAATGGTAAATCGTGACAATTTGCAATATTTACTTGTCTAATATTAAGAATTTCTAAAAAAACTGAATTTTTAAGAAGAGTGTTGGAAATCAGGCTTATATAACTAGTTTAATATGATAAGCAACTTAAAGATGAATTTCCAAAATAAAACATTTGGTCAAATATAAAAATATCAAGGACAATATTTGTCAATTAGAAAGAACAAAATAAGGTGCTAAAAGGTATCAAGCATCAACATGGAGTTCACTATATATACTACTATAAATATTGCAGGCCCTACAAATTGAGATGGGATTTGTGTGGCAAATCACATTATTATTAAGGCATAATAGGATCTGTGTGCCTGTAAATAATGGAAGTTTGTGGAAAGTTAAAGTGTGTTGGGAGATTGTATAATTGTGTTGAAGTTTCACACCTCCTTGCATATGAACTTTGCCATTCCTGCACCCATTCTCTTGGTAATATCTTCAATTGCCTCTTGATAACTGGAAGCATGAATGCAATAGAAACTTGATACATCAAAACAAGGTTTATTTAACTTCAGCGAAATAGCATCTTAACTTATATAGAATTTTTTGACTTACAGAAAACAGATGAGATTTTTAACAGATACAAAAGCTTAAAACATATTGCCAAATTTTTAAAGAATGCATTAGCTAGTTATTGCGCTGGAACCAGGCAATAGAAACATTAGCTAGCTATTATTTTCACAATTATCTAAGCACCAAAAGGATAAAATACAGCTAAAACATCAATAAGGAGTGGCTATCATTATTTAGGCAGATTGCATCTATGCCATGATGAAAAATTAGAAAACATAAGCATGCAGCTTCCATGCATACGATGTACAGTCAAACATTCACGCTAAGATCAACCTTAGAAAAAAAGAATACTACCAGAGGCAGACTTGAAATGTATGCAAGGTAAACAGTGAAGGATATGCATCTGGTTTGCAGGGATAATGTTATAGCATTAATGGTATTTGCTAAATTAGTTTACACTTGAATCGACCCATGGACATGTAGATGCAGCTTTGTATTGGTTTTGGCAAATCATCTAACTGATACATGACAATGGGACAGAAAGCAGCAGGCGTCAGTTGGTGAAACAATAAATTTAAGTGCCACCATCATAACCCTTGATCAGTCAAGTAATAATGCAGTAATATCAATTGATATGACAGGCTTCCACTCTATGAGATACTTAATCTTATCCCTAGATCAGAAAATTTTGAGTGTATGATTGTTTATTACTGATAGACCTTCAAGCACCACTATGTAAGGGAATAGGTACATATTTTAAAAGATCGAATTACTATACTACTATTGTGAATAATTTGCTGGGTTTATCAGGAAAGAGAAAAAAGGCAACATATAAAGAGATGAGATCAACTTTTGCTCTATAGTGTTTAACAAAACAGAAGGACAGAAGTCTCCATTGTTCTATTGGGATTTTTGCAATCCAATCAGCATTTACTTCTCCATTTTCAGTCATGGTAGCAAAACACAAGCTAAAATGTAGAGGTTGCAAACTTGAAAAACCAACCTTTCTGAACCAGTCAACTGAAAATTTTACTTGGTGTCAATACTTTTCTGTGAAGATTATGTTGTTGCATTTGAACCAAATAGCCCATGTTCATACAAGCTAAAATCGACATAGTAGGAGTGACTCATGAATCACTTCACAAAGAAGATATATATATGACATTTTAAAAATTCCTCACAACAACGCAACTTGATTATACTAGTCTTAATATTACACGCATAAATGTTGCACTGCAATTCAGATTTCCACAATTGCTAATGATAATTACACCCTGAACCAAAACATTATTCAAAGCATTCATTAACACAAAAATAGCACCAACAAAATTCTCAATCAATTTAGTATTCCCACTTCATCAATTTCCCTGATACTCATTCCTAAATTTTACATTTCCAAAACACATGTTGTGAGGTTTTATTTGTTACAACATGATAAACAGAAGAATGATAACGAAATTAAAGCAATCAGTTCTATTGCATGGTACATGTTAAAAGAAATAAGGCTTGACAACATTTTACTTTTAATCTAGTAACTAATTCAAATAAATACTAAGACAACTGGACCTTCTGTCAAGCTCTAGGAAAGCAGTTGAGACGAGATGAAATTTGTCCATCAGAACTTTGTATTCCTTTGTACCACCTACAAGAAGGCCAGTATGGTTAGCAAGAATACCATATATTTGTAATAGATCCATCTATTCCTGAGAAAATTTTACTAGGGCACTATCTATTGTAATCTTTTTCAAAATACCCAGTGACATATTTGCTTAGTCAAAACTTGAGCCACATAGTTAAATCAGTCTTTCAATTTTGATATAGATCTAGTACATGACAGGATAATCATCCCACATGAAGCAATGTAGAAGGACCTAGCATATAATTTTAATGGGTATCTGTATACCATTTGTCACATGAATTCTGTGTACTTCTTTCATGGTTTAAAATCTCAAACCTTGCCAAGATTTTGGGCCGGACCGGAACAATACGGTTTCAGTACCGTGTCATGCCGTGCCGACATAGTTTCTGTATTTTTAAATAATAAAATATATTAACTAAAAATAAAAAAAATAACCTAAATATTTAAAAATAAAAGATATAAAAAATAAATTTTAATATATATATAATGGGATAATTTTATAAGACTTTAATTAAGCTAATTTAAATTATCTCAATCATAATTAGGAGTTGATTAAAATTATAAACCTAAGTTTATTATTAAAGTCTAAGTTATTCCTTGTTCCGTGACAACCCGGATAGCGCAGCCCGACTTGTTCGAACTTGTCGCTGAGGTCAGAAGAGGCATCCGGAAGCATCCAGTGTCTCGGCTTGTGTCGGTGGTGGTTCATGGGCGAAACAAGATGTTTCGCCCGTATCGAGCGAATCAACTCGAGATTTTAATCCATGCATTCTTTATCAACTATAACAATGAAAAATTTCGAAACATTGTTGTTACACAATTAAATTAGAGAGAGAGAGAGAGAGATACAAAATATGTTTAGAACTCTAGATTGTGGAAAGTGAAGAGAAAAAAAAAAGCAAGCAAAACGGTCGAAACATATTGTTTTAGTGAATTACTGAAACTCGATACCATTCGGCATAGTCAACATTCCTTCCTCCTTCAACCTCCAATCCAACACTAGCACCATAAATTGAAATGTCGGCATAATTTTGAAACCATATCATTCTAGTCAAGGACTGAAACTCGGCTCAAGATTTTGAACCATGCCATCAACCAAGGTAGAGTTTTAGAGGGAAGTGAGAGGAAAATGCAAGAAATTTTTTATTAAGTGAGAGGTAAGAAAAAATAACTTGTAACAAAATTATTGTCCCTTCTTCTTGAGGAACTATTGTTACTTTTACTATCACCCTAGAAAGGGTACAAGATATTATTCAAATACTAACAGAAATATATATATTTATGAAAGGGAGAGTTCAAATGCACAGATATTTCAAAGACATAACATACTTATATAGAAATATTGGATTCTTTAAAAATATATATATGATACTCAAATTAATAATAATAGGACATATGGATTCAAGTTCAACAAGCATCCTGCTGGTTTGGTTCTCATGAATAGTTATTTCGTTTTTGATGAATTATAACTATTCTATGTTTGATTGCAAAATGAACTTAGAATATCAATTCTGATGAAATTGACATTGCCACTGTTATTGAGGAAAAATTTGTTGTCATATAATATGAAAGAAATCCTATATATACAAAGTTAGCGTCTATTCTAAGAATTAAATCAAACCCTATTTTAGGAAATAAATTAATAA
>JBBPFP011158631.1:0-11435 GCA_037974795.1 Kaempferia galanga | reverse complement strand
GATTTTTATAATTCAAGCTGAATCCATAAAGGAAAACTTCTATAACAATAATATCCAAGATAAATTATCAGGGCAACATTAAACAGATTTCAAAATGCTTGAGCCAATTGTAGTGGTGATTTGTATAATTGACTTGAAGCCTTTAAATACCGTGAGGTTAAAAATAGGGTAGAGAGCTTGTCAGGGAGGAGAGAAACGATAGAGGGCAAGGATATAGAAGGAGATATTCTTTCTTCACATTTCCACCAAGTTTCTGGATAAGTTGAGAGAAGCAAACAGACTTCAAGTGACGAGACTATTGAAAGGATACAATGCATGATAAATCCATGTCTCATATAGCCAATGCAGAGATTCACTTACCAATAGATAATCTCAAAATTTCTCATAAAACCAGTATGTTGGATGTCAGGAGAATACTAGGGATCAGAAGTCCTGCAACTCCTAACATAGATTTTAGGTAGGTTAGTGGGTATGAACCTATGGTAGCAGGTAATTTTTCTTAATTCTCAGCAAAAGACTCCCCTTTTGGCATTATAATGATCACTGCAGATGCATAACTACTGAGACACCTCTCAATTGAACTATTTTTGACTGTGTTACACTTTGGTATTTCATCTTATTTTCAATCATTTAATTTATTTTTATGTATAACAAAACTCAATCCAATTTATATTGCTTGATACAAGTTTCTAATAACTTCCATTATTTTGTGTCTTCGCAATTGGTAATTCCAAAATCTTCTCTCACTATATTTAGAACATTTAACCTTGCATCAAGGTAAATCTCATTTACTGGACCAATACCTTGCACTGATACCTCATGATGTTAAACAAAAATGTAAACTTGGACCAAAGCACTGGTTTTTTTCAGTTATAATCATGCACATCATAAATGAGGATCAAAGCACGAATAAAATAGTCAAAAGAGGGTATCCTGGATCTAACCTGACGCTTGGTTGGACATTCGTGTAGTACTGAATAACATTTATTGCAGAAGCTACATCATGCATCTGAAGAAGTGCCTGTTAAGAACCCAAAACAAATAAATGGTCGTTGAAAACTAAAGACCCAATTCTAAAGCAGAGTCAGGTACATCGGCCTATAATAGAAGCGAAACAAAGTGAACCTGGTTTTTGGCTCGTAACATCACAAGCTTGGTGACAACCCCAAAAGGCTGCACCAACTGAAGAAGATCATTCTGCATAAAGTACGAGACTTGGATTTAGCTCTGGTAAAGAACAAAATTTGCATATAATGGAAGAAAGCAAAACAAAGAAAATTACTTCAGATATCTCGTGGCCAACATTACGGACGTGAATGACTTTGGAGGGCTCCGTCATTGTTCACTTGTCCCTCTAGATCAATCCTGAAAGCGAAAGAAGCTCAAAGACTCGGCCTTTTAATCAGGCGGGAAACAGAAAAGGGAAAGAAATCCTAATCCTCCATTCCCCACGAAATCGCAACACAGCCGGAATCCAAATAATTCCGAAAGGAACAAAATTTAACTCCACCCAAGGCAAGGGACGACGATATAAACAAAATCTAGCACAAACACACCAAAGGAGTAAAAAAAAACAGGAAGAAACGCGGACCTACACCGAGGTAACTTTAGAGATCTCAAATCGAGCTGATGGAATGGAGTCGAAAAGGCATCACGCAAATTCGGATCCTTGTCGAGCCATAGAAATCGAGGAGCTCCAGCACTTGCAGGTGGAAAAGAGGCGACGGGAGCGGCAGCCGAAAGCCCTAAATGGACAGAAACTTGGGGTGTGGCCAAATCCGCAGGTGGAGTGCTCCTGCTGGACATGGGGAAGCAATCCCTCGTTTCCCAATCTGGACCATTCAGTTGGTGGGGGCCCTTCGGAAATCGCCATTTACAACCGTCTGATGAAAAGGTATGGCAGCTGACCTCCAACTCAATCGACAAAATGCAAAATAAAAAAGGAAAAAAAAACATTTTGTTCCAAAAGAAAATCTCTTGACCTTAACAATTCCTAGGTTTGCAATTTGACCCTCATATTTTAATAATATATACATAAATAAATTTAATTATTTTTATATTTAAAAAAATAATATTGTATGATATTATTGAATATTATTTTTATGAATGTCTTTATATTTTGAAACAAATATTGATAGAACTATCGATAGAAATTTATTGAAACTTTCTCTTACGACTTAGTTTGATCGGGAAGATATGAAAGATTAAATTTGTAAATTTATATATACACATATAAATAATTTAAAAAATATATAATTCTGAATAAATATTTTATGTCTCGACATGTATGACATTTGAACTAAACCACTTTTTAAAAGGCCAATTTGATGACTAATCCACGGTTTTTGCCGTCCCCGCGCTAGATTAATGGACTATTTCATTGTTAATAAAAAAATTAAAATTAATCATACGGGAAGCGCCGGCCTTTTCATTATCTAATCCGCCCTTAAGTCACACAAAATCTAAATTAAGTTTTGTGGGTGTTTGGATAATTAGTGAAATTCCCGAGGACCCTTTGATTTAATTGGTTTGGAATGAGGTGTATAATTGCAGTGGTGCGGTTGCGTGATCCTTCGCGAATGCCACGCAGAGAACGGAAACCGGCGACCGGGGAGAGACGGATCGCGGAGCATAACCCTTGTCAGTCCCATGTCCTCCTCCATGGCTTCGTCGCGGGTGATGCTTTCCTCCTCCTCTCCAGCTTCCGATCTGGCGCGGTTGCCTGACGTCGTGGCGGCCAAGGGCTTCGGATCTATGAGCGTGGAGGAACTTTTGCGAAATGCGAGTGGCGGGGGCTTAGACGGCGCAGGAAAAAGTTTCCCGCTGCCGAAGAGCGTCGGCGGGAGGACGGTGGAGGATATTCGGTGGGAGATCGCGGCCAATCGGGACGGATCCGGCGGGGAGATAACGCTGGAGGACTTCCTGGCGAGGGCGAGCGTGGTTGGAGAGGAGGATGTCGTAGTCCCCACCGGATGGAGCCAGGTGGCCTTGGCAGCGAATCATGCGACAGGGGAAGGGTTTGGGGAACCGCAGAAGTTGCTCTTGGAGAACCCGGCCATAGGGTTCGGGAATGGAGAGGAGGGCGTTGTAAGGGCGGAGAGAGGGAGGAAGAGACCATTGTCGGATCCGGTGGATAGAATGGCGATACAACGGGAGAAGAGGATGATAAAAAACAGGGAGTCTGCAGCAAGATCGAGGGAGAGGAAACAGGTAAGGTCTAAAGGTCATTCCTCACTTATCTAAGTTCAGTAGATTCAAGATAATTCATTAAGTTTCATCTCTGTACTACTTCTGTGTTTTAGGCCTATATTAATCAACTTGAAGCTTCAGTTGCAAAATTAGAGGAGGACAATGCACGGCTTTTGAGATCTCTGGTAATTTAGTTACCTTCAAAACATGTTGCAATCGAAATGATACTTTGTTTGATTGTCTTTTCCTTTAACGGAGATCATGATCGTTATTATTTCTTCTTGGAAATCCGCCTCTGAATCAGAAATGCTTACAGCTCTGTAGCTGTCAATGGTAACAAATTACACATTAACAAGTTCGAGTGTCTATTAATTAGGCTTTAGAATTGTGATATCTATGAATAACTTTTAAGTAAACCATTTGTGCGTAGGATCATGAAGAATGAACAATCTTCTCTGACTTTCAGTATCTTCCAGATATTTGGGTTCTTCAAAAATTAAGTGATGTTTCTCTATTAATGAGTCCTATCTAAATTATTAAATGCAGGAGCAGCAGCAAAGGACGAGGCTCAAGAAGGTATGAGCTAAAGCAAATATGACTTGAGTTGTTTTTTTATCTTTTCAATGTTTCAGAACTAAGTATTCATTTATAGTTGAATTTGATTGTTTGTACTTTGTTTGAATAATGTTCTAGTTTTGTGGCTATTTTTATATGCAACATCATCCTACTTGCCATGCCACTTCGTCATAGTTTTATGTATATTGCAATCTGGGCCCTACCTGCCATGCCACAGCAGAACTTATTACATTTTTCCTTTTGTGTCGTGATCTAAAATTCAAATAACTAATTCCTTTATACTATTTTGGGGAAAAGTTTACAGCTTGGTGTTTTTGTAAATGTTCCTTTCTCCTAAAGCAAATATCAGCATACGAGTTGAGGCTTATGTGTCTCTTGTTGTAAACTTGTAATTTTATGTTTGTTACAATATGCGAGCTCATATCAGTTTCTCACACATATATTGCTAGATTAGACAAGAAGTCTTACAATGCACTTTTTATGTTTTGATTAGTAATTTAATATGTTTGTTGATATTTTATAATTGATATGCTGGACTGATTACTCTCCATAATTAAGACATTCACTGAATGAAATCCACCATGGTCAATACTAAATGCACTTGGACTACATCAACAATCAACTATCCCAACTAATTAATTTTTAAGCTAAATGGACTTTATTTTTTGTTGGTGGTCTATATAGATCTAACACACAGTTCATTTATATCTATATTAAAACTATGTTAAGTAGAAAGTCTTTGTTATCCCCTTACTCCTTTAATCTTCAACTCTAATTAATTTAAATCATTGTTGTATTTGAACATATCTGTGCCATAGTTTATAATCAATAACTTTACCTAACAATTACTAAGTAGTAACATATTTTATAAATTTCCCCTAGTGATCCTTGCACATTCATATCAACTTTCTGTTCCTGCTACATTAATACTTTTTTTTACAGCAATAATAAAATAAAATAAATTTTATTTAAGTGTGGATCATGATATAGAATTTACTTTAGAATTTAACTATGATGCATAGTATAATGTTTTTGGTTATTTTGGTATTTTTGAACTGTTAATTATCTCATGTAAGAGAGAATTCAAGCTTATGTGTAGGAGACAGAAAGGATATTGTTCCATCTCATGTAGCAATTGACTGCCCTATGTGACTTTAGGCTCACTTTGACAACTGACTTGTGATGATAGTTTCATGTTGCCAACTTGTTTCAGTCTGTTAGTGAACATCTCACAATCGCCGCAGCTGATATGTTTTGTTTGTTTTTACGCCCTTTTCTTTGAAGTAAGAGTATCTGTTATGTTGCAGTAGTGCAGTTTGCAAGTAGAATAGAAAGAAGTATACAGATTCCTTGGAGTGGAAAAATTAAGTTGTGAGAAGAATTTTACTTATGAAACTTGGGGGCTATGAAAAGCTTCGAATAATAGTAAATTTAGGAGTACAAAAACAGTTCAGGTCGTATTACTAACAGAACAATGAGACATCTACAACTAAGAAGAGTTTTTCTGAGCTTTATATGCTGATTTGTCTTCTCTTACCATAGCATTCATTGTTTTGCAGCTTATGGAAAACGTACTACCAGTAACAGAGAAGCGAAGACCGAGTCGGTCGCTGCGAAGAACCAGCTCCATGGAGTGTCTGAAACTAAAGTTCGAGCTTTGAAAGTGTCAGGAGCTATAACCTTTTAGTTACAGCCGTTACCATTCTCAGAATCGTCTCCAAGTATAACCGAAGCAAACTTGCATAATGTAAACAGGATTGCACAAGGATGTAAAGCAAGGTCTGGATTGATGAAAAGTGCGATTTTTTTTAATCTTTTATTTATTAATATATTCAAAGAGTCAAAATAGGAAGGAAAAAACAAAAAACTAACAAAACAAAACAGCTGCTCCGTAAGGTCATTTGCAAATTGCTAATTTATTTCTCTGGTAGTTAAGTTTTCAATTTTTGCATGTCTTGTGCTGCTGCAAGAGAATTGGAAAAAATTCCATGGTGAATCAGGCACAAAATAAGGTAGAAACAACAATAACTGCGCTCCTAAAGAGTTCTAAATCAAACAAATGCAGAATGTAATCTAGTCATTGTATGAATAATTTATTACATGCCAAATATAAATTTATTTATTAAAAAAAACCGTGATTTAACCATCTAAGTCGAGCAGTATAGGCGGTAAATTTTGCAGTCCATCCCAAAATTATTTAATTTTACAACGATGACTTCCGGAAAAAAAAGGGTTTTTAAATGTACTAAATAAAGAAATAAGATAAAACCAAAAAAGGAAAGAAATATCCTTTGGCTGCGTATTAGCTCGCAATAAAGCGAAGTGCGGCGACTCGCCGCGGATTTGCACAATTTTAATGCTGCCGCCGGCTCCCCTCGATCGGTGATATGGCGACGCCGGAGGGGATTCTCTTCCTTCGCGTGGTCTTCGTCCACGGCGCCGGAGAGATCGATCTCGGACCTCTTCCGCTCGTCTCGTCGCTCGGCTTCAGGAACTTCAAGGCGACCATTAGCGAGCGGATCGGGGTGTCGCCGCGGCGGATTTCCCTCTCGGTCGTCTGCCCGTCTCCGCCGCCCGCCGTCCTCCGCGAGAGGCGGATCGCCGTCAACGAGAGGACTGATTTCTTCGCGATCGCGCGCGAGCAAGACTTCTTCGTGCTCGCGGCCCTCTGCCGGGGCAGCCGCGGGAGGCGGGGGAGGCGGAGGCCACGGCAGCCGAGGGGGGTTGCTAATCTCGTCGAGGGAGGACGCCTCGAGGAGAGCGCAGCCGCCGCGGCGCCGGACATCAGGATCCCTAGGAGGCGCGGCATCCCTGCGGATCGGAGCGAAATGGCGGCGCAGGTCTTCGAGCGGATGGATGTGAGGGCGAGGCGCCCGTGGCTACGCGAGGCGGCGCCTCGCTTGGCCGCGGAGTACTACGCGTCGTCGGAGCCGCGAGCGGCATGCGCAGAGTGCGATGCTGCAGAAGAGGAAGGTCGAAAGCCGGAATTTCACTGCTGTGTCCACGACGAAATCGTCGCGGGTTTTTCCCGGCGGGCTACGCCGATAGCGCGGCCGTCGAAGGAGCGCACCCGGAGCGGTCCGGTTTTGGTCGAAGAAATCCGATAAAATTGATTTTTATTTTTTATTTTAACCAATTTGATAGCATCGCATCACTATATAGATAAATTTGTACGGGCGGGAATTAAAAAGTACTTTTTTTGATAACAGAAATAAATAAAAAAAAAATCAACGAAGTGCTCAATTTTCTATCGATTATAACATTATATGATCAATCATACTTTTACAGATATAATTAAGATGATAAATAGATAATTATTTACCATATTAGATATTGGGATTGAATCTTTCTATGTCTCTTGTATCACTGTACATCCGAGCATATTTTGACAACTTATACTATAAATATTCATGATTTACATATTAACGGAGACAAACACTTCACTTTTTACCATATTCTTTAATGAATCACTCATTCATAATTCATCAGTTAATCAAAATAAAGTTTTCTTTAGATGGTGTGATGATTAAGATATGAAAAATTGTCATATGAAATTTAAAGATTGAAACTCAATGCGTCTGAGTATATACCTTTTCATGTCTTGATTATTTACACTAATGACTAATAACTACTCATAATTAAACTCTTATATATTAATCGGCTGAATTGACAGGTCACTGAAACGGAGGAATCAGTTTTTATCACATTAATTAATTAAAATTAAAACTCTATCCCAAAAAACTGAAAAGATGTCATTATCGTCCAGGGCAGTGTCCTAGTTTTTTTATATCATGAAAAGAGTTTTTTTTCTTAGATTTCTTTAATGCTTCTTTTGCTCTTCCATAAACTTCGTATTAAAAACTGGAATATAAAAAAATATAGAAAAAAGGAATATAAAAAGGTGAATTTTAGTTTTCTTTTAAAAATTAAGTGTTTATGAAAATAATTCTAAGGTTAATAAATTTACATTTTATAACATTAAGCTTGGATTTACATTATCATACAGAATTAAATTTGAAATTTTATGGTATAAAATCAGATTTATCAATCTGTGCAAACGATAGTGTTAAAATTTTCAAATTTAACAAAATTTACCTTCATAAATTTAAAATTTACAATAAAAAATTACTTTTATTAAATTTAAATATCTACTTTTCACTATATAATATATCAATCAACCTTCCTATAATATACTTTATTTTTATTTTTATTATTTTTATCTTTTTTATATAATATTAACTTTTTATTATCTAATTTTTTTTTATTTTTTTCTCTCTTCTAAATTAAATAATATTTTAATATTTAGAGAATGAATTTTATTTTAAAATTTAAATTTAAAAAATGGATAGAATATATTTTTTTAATTATAAAATTTAAAATAAAATTTATATTTAGAAAAACGGATATGGATATTCTACAAATCGCACACAATGATTTTATTTAACTTTTTAAATTTTATAAACGTCTGACCTACTACTGGAGATCCCCACCAATGGCCAACCAGAATATTGAATAGTCGGACCACGAGACTAGTAGACTTATAAAGAATGGTACATAAGGACAAAAATAAATAAAAAGGTATATGGTCGTCAAAAGGATATTATTTCTAACAAAATCATAAGGGAAAAAAAAACTCACAAAAACTTAGCTAATCACTATTTAACAAAAATCGGAAAAAATTAAAAAAATGACAGTAGCCTGATTTTTTATAATCTAAATATCTAACTTTTAAAATCGATTAATCTGAAATGTGATCAATTAAATCTTATAAAAAAATTTTATCCATCATTAGAATAAAAAATATTTTTAAATTTATCATTGCACTAAAAAAATCTTACCATACTAAGCTCAGATTCAAACTTTAAATACCTTATTAATAATTTAGAGAACATAATCGTTACATTATAGTTCCAAGAGCAATGGCAACTTAATCTCTTACATCTACCATTATGATCGCTTGTTATTCATAATAATCGAAACCAACATTTACCTATTTATATACCACATTAAAAGATGGAGCATAAATTAAGAGAATTTGAACTTGCTCTATTTGTTACTAGACACTTATTATATTGTTTATTTTGAAAATAACCTTCCATCACTAATTAATACAATATATAACAGATACAAAATAGTTATTACAACTGTATAACTAGCTAAATAACCGGTAAAGTTATTTCAAAATGATTCGACTTAAAATTATTTGGAAAAATTTTAAATAATTTTAATTAAATTAATAAAAAAATATTAATAAATAATACTCTTTATATAATAATTTTGATTAAAAATAGAATAGTTTTTTTATATTCAACTACTACGACTTTGAAAAAAAAATATTTTTAGTATAAAATATATAATGGAATATCTTTTTTTATTTTTCATTTTAAAAATAAACCTTTTCATGATTTATATAATTTGGACGTCCTTCAATTTTTGTCCATAAATCAATTGATTCAAATATAAATATTCAATCACATCAAAAATGATAAAAATACATATTTAAAAGTATCTTCGAACTTGTAACATTGATAAAACTGAAATATTTACTCCAATTGTGTGTGTGTGTGTAATGTTAAAACTCTTTTTTTTTTTTTTTTACACCCAACCATGATTAAAATTGCGTTAATCAGATATAAAAAAGTTTACTGCATTCGACAGCACAAAAAATAATTAAGTGAAATTCGGTCTCAAGTGAAATGTGTTCTTTTAGCATGAAAATCAACTTGTTCCTAAAAAATTAAACCAAATTAACGAGTACAGACGAAGCCTTGGTATTCGAGGTTTAACCAAAATCAAAAATGGCAGTCAACCTCAACTCTTCAAAAGTAACATGAAGGGAAAGGTACAGAAAACTTATGAAGACTTTACAAATGAACCGTAATACTTACAATGACCCATCAACAAGGCTGTGGCAGTAAACACACCCCTATTTGTCATGGATACTGATAGTGTGCATTAAACATTGCTCGATAAACCACGTCGATGAAATTATAACAATATGTTAGTCAACAAATTGCTTCTGTAAAATGTGGAAGGCCAAAAGCATTATAATTCAGGTCTTCAAGCTAGAATTGCAATGCAATCATGAGTGACAGGTACAATATCTAACATCAGGGTGCGTGGGCCATTGGAGAAGTTGGAAATTTTCTACATTGTCAGTTTGAATTATATGTTCTAGAAGACCACAAGTCGAGATGAGCAGATATAGGCAATAATCATTCAACAGAAAACTTGAAGGAAACCACAAAGTATCTGAAATTATGATAGATAGCTGGATGGAAGGAACCAAGAAGTGAAGAGTTCTACCTGCACAAGCCTTAAGAGTGCGTCACCAACATGGTCTCTGGTAATGTGCAGGCCATAGTTTGGGGCAGGAGTTAGAGAGGCAAATGGAGCAGGCGGTGGAAATGGTAATGGAGCAGTTCTTGGTTGTTGGACTGCCACTAGAGGATAGACTGGAAGAACATCCATCACAGAAGGTGATATAGGTGGATTCACCAATATTGAAGATGGTGCCGCCGAAAAGAAGGAAGGTTTCACAAGTTTTGTAGTAAGGTTGATGTTGTTGGCGCTAGATTCATGTGAACCTCTAGGGACTATTAGAGGGATGGAGGATGTTGGGAGAATAAGGGCAGGCTGAATAGATGAGTGGGTGGTTTGTATGTTATTCAATACTGGAATAGCCATCGAGACAAGTAGGGCTTGCCCTGAAATTGTTGTATTTCCAACTTTCGTAGCAGCCTGCAAAATAAAATCAAATTCCCTTGCATTCTTAAATAAAAAGGAAGAAACTTTTTGATATAAGCAGTTAAGCAATTTGCTAATCTCTATGGTTTGCATAGCAGAAGATATAGTTTGATACAACAAGTAGCAGAAACATACGGTATGAGTACCTTGAAGAACTTAGGGAAACTATGATTAGGAACATCAGTAGTTGGTGCAGTGGCAGATAGAACGGACACTGCGTCGACTTCTTCAAACTCACTGTCACAGAATTGATTAGATATTAATCGCAAGGGGAAAAAAATCTTGACTCAAAAAATTAGACTACAGATAAGTGTCTGAGGGTATGGATCAAGACATCACCTTGAACAACAGTATGCATACAATATACTGATTATGAAATCTAGAGTTTAAATAACCGTTGTTAACTGGTTCCTTTCCCAGGATAATGTTTCCTACGGCTTAAATGAATGAATTGGAATAAGCAAGAACCAGCATTAGATGAAACATCAGGGCAATTATAAATTCTATGGATTACTTGCACCCGATGAATATACCAAGTTAAGTTCAATTAAATTTGCTCTAGATAATTGAGAAAAATACTGGCATCAGAAAGCACGTAAAATTGGTACTAAAGTCCCATCCCATGTCTTAAAACAGTCACAAAAGAATATGACAGAAAATTCATTCATAAATTACCTTTTACTTGATGCTGGTTTCATCTTTGGTTGTACTTTAGAGTAGGCATTAAGTATTCTAACCAAGAAAGAAACTTCGGTCTCAAGAACTAAAAGCTCATTTAAGAAGCAGAGTTGCACTTAATGTGATGCAAGTAAAAAGAAAACCTATAAATAATTACAAGATTGTGGCATCTTAGTAACCCAAAACAAAAATATTTTAACCAAAGGATAAGAAAATCTATCACATATGGAAAACAAAAGTACCCT
>JBBPFP011158202.1:0-11446 GCA_037974795.1 Kaempferia galanga | reverse complement strand
GATGTTTAATATAGGTAAACACATCAGGAGGAAATCATAACTAGGAGTTTAGGTTAAGGTTTTATTGAACTTTTTAGCTAGCTTTGAATTTTGTATCAATCTTGGAATCCATGAAGGATATTTTTTTTCAAGTAGATATTGGTGAAACAAACTTCCCCTCAAAATTTAAAGAATTTTAGAGGTCGGTGAACTTTTTAATGCATTTCTAAAGTTGGGTTTAGAATATTAATTTTTGTTGAAAAAAAAATACCTAGCAATAATATTTTTTAGCATAAAATATTTTTGTGAGTTAGAGTAGATCCAATACTAACCTAGGCACCAACACTAACCAGCACCGTTGCCCCGTAGGCTAGATATGTATTTAAGATATTACATAAAATTGCGTATGCAGATCAATCTGCCCATCTAAATATAAAAGTTAGATACGCATTTTAGATATTACATAAAATTGCATACGTAGTTTAGTAAATTGCTGAAAATGAAATTGGCGTTTGATTAATATCATTATAAAAATCAAACCGCTCAAGCTCTAAGCCACTAATTCAATAGACAAACCGGTAGATCAATTGATTAAACCGCATGCAAACTTAAAAGACATTTACTTGATCCAAGTTCATCAGCTAGACCATCCTAAATCCTTTGTAGAATTAAAAAATTCATTAATTTATGGAATGTTAAATAGAACAGATAAGAAGCTGGAGAATCTTCTGAGCAGGCCACGCTATATTGCTTCCATCAAACAATTACAAATGCAAGCTTGCTTTGTGTTCCATCCAGCTGGAACTCACATACATTTGAGAAATTCCTGGCGCTAGCAACGACCATGGCGAAGTCGTTTGTGTTTGATCACTTCGTATATATTCACGCTAATTATTCAGAAACGCCTTCAAAGAAAACGGTGGAGGACCATCCTGTAAATTAGGGCTTGCAAGTGTAAGCACATGCGCAATAGATCAATGCAATAGTGAGTGGGAATGATAATTAAGATAACTTACTGGAGGATGTAACACTGAAGTTACAAAAGAATTAGAAAAGATAATTGTCCAATACAAATTTAATGCCTTGAGGGATTAACTCCATAATATAAAGAATGATAGAAGCAATCGAACTAAAGATCTCTTTGAGAATTCATATTTATTGACTCACAATGAATGCTAAAGTATATACTTAACTAATGCAAGTTTACAAGAAAAGAGCTTACACTGTCCCATAACACAATGGAGTGTGTTAGGATGCCTCAACTAGTGGCGGAGTCCTGCCATCAATTGTGGATTTACTTTACACCCAAAAAGTTTCAAATATATGAACAATACACTTATATAAAAATTGTCTAGCCTCGACAAGGGGCAACATGGCAGCAGTCCCAAAACCTAGCAATGCGGACTTGACTAATAACATGTGCATGTTTCAATTATGGATATAAACAAAACATCACGTAGGTACGATTTGGAAAAGGATTTAGTTGTTTTTTCAATTCAGGTAACATCGATTCAACAAAGAGAGGAGGGGAAAAAAAAGGCAACGGTAAAATGGTGATACAGTTATAAAGATCATTTAATCTGCATAAAAATGAAACATTAAAAAAAATGGTGAGCTATTAGTGTATGCCACTATTATCCACTAACCTTACCAAGTTCTTGATGCAGAAAATGCCTAACCAATGTAACTTGCTGTATCAATCTTTCCATGGAAGAATAGCTCGGGAGATTAGCACAACCTAACATTAAACACAAGGTATATCCTTCATCATATATTCTGAAAGATTAGTACATGAGAGAATTTTAAGACATAAAATACCAAGGATAGCTCTATTCAGACTATCTGCGACATTTTCTCGATATTCTCGGCTTAGAAGATGAAATATTGGAGATTTCTCAGGGTCCTCATAAGCAAAGAGTGTGACAAAATCCTAACAAAATGGAAAGGTAAGGGCACTAAATAATAATGAAGTTAGGTGCGTACTGGTTAGGTTAGATCTTGATCATACTTTCAGTTTCTCAACAGACTTTGCCGTATTTCCAAATGGTACGAGTTTGGTTTGAGCAAATTCCAATGCTTCATTGCTGCAACAGAATGATGACTCACTTAAAAACAACATATATTATGAATTATTATATATTATCAAAATATCTGTTACCTATTTTTTGAGCGTACTAAGTCAATGAAGTGAAGGCTAAGTAGATCAAAGTGCAGATCCTTGTTTTCCTCTAGCAAGTTGGGTATTAGCTGTTCTGTTAGCTCAATTGCTTGGAGAGCATTTCCCTCAACTGCATAATGGATAATTTCTGAAAATAATCAAAATGCATGATGATCAGTGTATCAATATTTAATTTCATAGAGCATTTAAGAAAACTAAAATTGTTCTCAAATAGTAGGCATACAAAAGAATCATGCAACAGTCAAGATTAACGTAATTGGTTTTTATAAAGTTCATTTTTCTTTAATAGTCACACATTCAAACTAAAATGGGCAAATATACCAGTCAGTATTGTTTAAAATTGAGCCGCTAGGGAATTCCATAAGGATTCCAGCCTTGCAAATTTTAAAAAGTAACGTCACTCTTACGATTTAAGACTGACTATACCAGTTACAATCAGCATGAGAAGTCGATAGTATGTTTTAAATACTTCCTATATTTCTCTATGCCCCGAGCGCTTGAAATGTATATTTATTTGGCATGGTTAACAGTTGAGCATTGAGGCTCCATGAGAAGCAAGACTCACAATTCTTAAATGTTGAGAAAATTTATTCTAATCAGATCCTTGGCTTCTTCTCCTCACGCTTCTTAAGGTTTGAAAAATTAAGCACACTATCTCAATCAAGGAATATCTTAAATTATTACCACTAACATTCCTGATGAACTGGCCCATATTTGCCTCTACTATGTGGCTTCAATTTAAATTGAAATTCCGAGGTAAATGTCTTCCTTATGTGCTAGTCACTATTCCAAGTGCTAGTAGCCACCCGTGATTTACCTCCTCCGTTGGCCCTGAGACGGGTTAGCGGAGGTGCTGGGGGTGAGCGAAGTCGCCTTTTAAAAAAAGAAAAAAAAAATTTAAATTGAAATTCTGAATCATCTACAGGAAGAACAAGAAATTAACTTATCAGAAATTTTTGTTTATTATATACATTCATTTCTTCCAAGAAACATTGTCATACTGAAAGTGAACTATTGGAGTATCTGATCCTGTGGAAGGTAGGTAGGTGTAACTTGTAATCAATCAAGAATACATGTATATAAAAACATATAATATTTCCTGACGCAGGTGATATTGAAAGCATTTTACCACACGCAGATAAACAAAAGAATAATCCCTGCATTAAGGAGTTGATTTTAGAGCACTATGGTATGTGAGTACCACAATTATGTGAGTACGACAATGATCTGCATATCCAAGGTGGTACTTTTAAATATCTACTACTTTTCCATTGCCCAACTCAAAAGCCATCTTCCTCTATGAATTGTTGTTATTTACTGATGTCGAATAAAAAGGATGTGATGCACAACCTCCAGCTTTGATGCAAATCATACATGATTAAAACTAGTTTCCTATAGAATGCACATGGAGATTTAAGTTCTTGTCTGGTCCATGTTCTAACATCTTACATTCAATTCCACAGATACAGGCTAAAAGAAAAGACATCCATCTTAGATTCCAGAATATTTATAATGCATGCATATATGACCTTAGCTGAAAAAGATTCTTCAGGCAAGAACATTAACATAATGGGTGTACAATGCGGATGATATTACCATGTAACATGAAAATCATAAACATTAAAGACAAGCTAAAAGTAGATAAATTTAGCAAGACGCAAGGCATCCCAAAGAAAATATGACTGTGTGGACACCCACTTTGGCAAGAACATTTGACCTGGCGCTCTACTACCCACTCTTTATCTAGCTCCTCCATAATTGGAGACCAACACACTGATTCAGTCATTGATCCCTTATTAATCATAGAAAAAAAATTAAAACAGAAATATTAGACACCTCAATCCATACTCTTGTTGGATACTCAAACTAAAGGTACTCGTTAACCGCTTGTCAAAAAAAAAAAAAATTAAGCTTTCAGGAAAGGGCACAAGAAATGGATGAATGGTTTGATAAACTCTGAAGGAGAAAAGTTAGGATTAAAAAAAAAAGTTACAAGGTACTGGTTTTGAACAAAGATGATTTGGTGAAATATGGGGTCAATGGAAGATAAACTTGGTGGAAATGACTACCAGACAACAAGCCTTGGTCCAGATAGAAGCTATTGGTCGGAAGAGTGCATTGCAGGCAATACCAACCACTGCAACAAAGATTTTCATCCATTCCCAGTAGTTGAACATTTCACATTAGTAACAAGAGAATTTGCATAATCACTTGATCCATGATTATGAAATTGGTAGAATAGATTTGTGAAAGTCATGAATATTTGCTATAAAAAATTTACATTATCCAGCCAGAAGCTAATCAAGAATCACAAGTTTAGTGCTATACAACTCTTGTTCCTCGGTTGCTACTATATTGACTTCTCCATGAACTACCATTATCCACATCTCACTTCCAAAATAATTTGACCAACAGTCTAAAGAAAGAACAAATAAAATAATATCCCAGAATCCAAAGCCTAAATGTCTAAAATACATGTCAGATAAGTTGTACCTAACGTTACCTACTTTTTCGTTTATCCATGTCCACAAAATAATCAACAGGTTGGCTCATCCCAGTACAAGAAAGAAAAGTTTCTGCTGTCTCCTTGAAGCAATTGTGCATGAGATAAGACAAGATGACGCTATGAACATCACTGTCGCTGATTGGCTATAAATGAAAAGGTGGGGAAAATTTAGCGCATGAAATTGTCAACAAAAGGATATAGTTTTGCAGCTAAGAAGTTTTCAATCAACTAATTAATAGAAGATGGAAGGTAAAAGAAGAAAAGTCTAAATTATTTTAATGATAAATACCTACTGCAAGTATTGGTTGAGATGAAGTAGAATTATAAAACCATGGGCTAGAGATAAGCAAAGAACTGAAAACAAAAATTTTGCCTGTAAGACAAACCATTGTTAGCAATACAGGTGGCATTACAAGCATGAAGTCAACATGCAAATAGAAGATAACAATTAGCATTAAGAAATTGATATACATATCACACTAAGGCTTAACAACAATTAAAGGCTAAGATTATGGTTTACAAAAAATAATAGGGGCAAACATGGGTTGACGACGATGATGATGCTCTGAACTTGAGCAGTCCCAATACATGATGTTACTATGGCGAAGCTTATACATATCCTCTCAATAAAATACATCACATGAGTATCATCTCATCCCCCTTCTATAGATAAGTTGCACAACCTTAATGGATGTCATAATGAACCAAAATTGGTATGACATATTTCTAAAAGTTGGACCAGATTGATGACAAATGAAAAAAGAAAATTTTGTCTTTTCTTATTTTTGAAAGGAATCATGACCCATAAGGGGGAACAAACCCTGAAAACATTTGATGAAAAGCTGGTAATAGCAAGCATGATTAACAGAGCATTCAACAAGAACAAACAACCGTGAATTCCAGAAATTTAAGTCAGCAAAAGCATCAATGATATTTCATAAGACAAAACAAAGATTTAAATATACAAGTTCAGAAGGTCACTTGTGTTGCTTTTACTGCCACCGATAATAACCCCATTTGATATACCAAATTCTAGCACCTATAAGAACATAACCAAAAAACAATGCACAAGGATCATTAAGGGCATCTCCAATGCAAGGTTTTTGGAGAGGTTTATGAAACCAAAAGGCTGAACAAAAAAGCTTGAATCATTGTGGGCATTAGGTTTGAGGTTTTTAGTTTAAGAGTAGTGAAAATTCAAAGCTGTTTTTTTCTTTCAAAATTAACCATGTGGGTGGGCCAGTAATTATTTAACAATGAGGTTTGAAATTTGTAGGGAGGTTTTTGGATTGTGGAGAGAGTAGTAGGTTTTAATGCTTTTGATGTGGCATATTGAAAACTACCAAAAAACTTCATTTAGAGCTCTAATTATTGGAGATGCCTTGAGTCTGAGTCTTCTTGGGCCAAAATGTACTGTGTAATTCATGGGAAATACTAATCAAAGAAAAATCTTCCTGTAAATGCTATTGTACTCACAAATATTTTAAACCAAGTCCTGACCCATGCAATGTGCAATAAAATTAAATCATCAGCTATCATTGTCCTAACTATTTGGGTTTAGCTATATGAATCTTTATACCTCCATTGAGCTCTATGCAAGAATATCACTAAGTGCAATAGTTTAATTACTATTCCTAAAAAGTTATATTTATTTGCATGATTTTAATTTTGTAGACTTCAACCCAAGTTCAGTTTATTTAATCAAAATGAGATTAGTTGTGAAAATCTATTTAAAAATTACAGCATTCCCATTATGGCAACAAAGAATAAAACTATCACTATCTTTTTGTCCTTTTCCTACATCCGAGTATGTGATTGCCCCAAAGGGAAATGGGATTTTTTTCTTCTACCAATTGGGGAGCACACGGCATGCCCCATGTAGACAGTCCATGAAGCTCGTAACTAAACTGACTACAAGACGCTTACCTAGCTAGCACTCAGATCCAAGATCCAACTCTACAACCTTACAATTGGTCTTTAATTTAAGCATGCTAACATGTTGTATTTACATCTTATTCACTTTAACATTCTCTTCTATATTAAGTATCTTCATACCCTTTTTCATTAGGTAAGTTAAGTGAGGTTCATCTTGGTGAAATGGAAATTCAATTTTCCTTGCTTGATTGTGTGTAATTGTCAAACCCAAGAGTCAGGTTAATCCTCCAAAAAAAATGGAAACTGTAATTGTTTGATTTTGTTATGGTTAATTTCCAAGGCTACTTGTCAATTATCTTATATACTCGATTTGTAATTAAAATTGATAAATGAAAACTTTCCATTTATTAGAGAGAAGAAACAGAAAGGAAAATGGTAACATCTAGCAAACATAGATAAAATAACTGAGGGTAATTACAAATACTAAATTGTAAATGATGAAATGAGATAGGTTCTAATGCACAAAATGTCATATGTGACCTAGAGAATGATTCTCAATGTCAATGGATAGTCAAACAAACATACACAAATAAATGACACTTGTATCAAAATTATTTGACTATGGCTTACAAATTTGTATCCATAAATATACATCGAAGGCAATAATTTTAATTCTTACTGATGCTCAAATGCAAAGTTGGTGACGGTATAAGCGGAAAGCTTTTGAACATAGATTTTAACATACATTATAGACATACAACTAATTGACAAGTTTGATTCAGTAACCATGCGAAGGAATCAAGGATATACTGCAGGTAATATACAGGTAAGAGTGTGTTTTGATGGATAGAGTTTCACTTTTCATCGGTTATATTATGTTTTTTTTTCCTTCATAAAAGAGAAGAAAAACCAAGTAGACGTCCGATGCATGAAGTGGCTCTCTCTGTATGGAGAAATACGATGAGTTTCTCAGGAAAAAAATTATTAAGTTATAACTGACGCGGGGGGCTCACACCTCCTGAAATTTGGGGGACATTGGAAAAAAAGGTTTAACTATAAATTTTAAAAATTTCTGGACTCTTTAGCAAAAAGTCCAATGAAAAACCTCAGGTGCTTTATTTTTTCGCTCTCCCATGTTTTCTTTTCCCCTATCTCTATCTCTCCATTTCTTTTTCTTCTCTTGTGTTTTCCTTTTTTCCCCTCTCTCTCCTGTGTTTTATTTTTCCTCCTCTAATCCATTTCTGATTTTTTTCCCTAACCCTAATTTTACCCTCAAAATCCTTCTCTGTTTTGTGCGCTAGGCAAGTATGTTATTTCATTATTTGTTTACTATCAATTTTGTTTGTTATTTGTTTTTAAATTGTTAGTAAAAGATAATCATTAAATTAGGTGATTATGTGTCTAAAATACTATGCTAATGATAAATTAGGTGAAATAGCAATGTTGAGGTATTTTAAGAAAATACGAGATGAACCTACATGAAACATCCCCCCCCCCCCCCTCCCAACCTCCTCCTCAGCCTCCTTCACCACTTTTAGATGCCAACTCGAATGAGTATCAAGTATAATGTGAATGAAAGGGAGATTGGTATAAACTTTATTTTATTATGTTGCTAGTTAGGATGGTTATTTAAAACGAAATGAAAGTCACATATGTAGAAATGCTAAATATTACGAGGAAGCGAGATCACAAATGATTCTTCAACTTTAAGCCATAGATAAGCTCTGGGATCGACAAATTGTTGTTTCAGCTAGAACAAAAAGCTAAAGTCAAAATTTCCAATTTTAAGTTCCTTAAATTTGAAATTTAGGCTTTTCGATGGTGAAAATTGATTTGCACTAATATTTGGAATTTTTAAAATAGCTGATGCAGGAGAATCAAGTAGCACGACTAATTTATGTCCTCCGATACGGCTATGTTTCCCTTCAAACTATGACGAGAAGAAAACAAAACTTCTAGCCTTCTTTTTAGGTCTTAAAGAAGGATGATCAAGACTACCGACAAAGAAGATGACCCATCCGTGGCCTCCTGATTCAGTTGCACTCTATTCAGAGTCCGAACGAGGCCAAATCTTCTTTCTAGTGACCAACACGGTCATCTCGTGCTCCCCTGCATCAGTTAAAACCCCACCCTAAACTCAAAAACGAGTTCTCTTAAACTTCCAGGTGTATATTTGCATCTTTTAGATTTTTTTTAATTAGTTATCCATTTATTAAGTTTAGTTTATTTTTTCTTTAGTATATTTAATTTTGTCCTAAATCTTAGGAAACTAAGTCTTATTAGTTAATTTATTATAAATCTTAGGGAATTAAGTCTAGTTAGCTATTTTTTCCATTTAGATTTTTTTAAGGGTTTTGAGAGCTATATAAACTTATGCTTAGATGATGCTTAAGGGCAAGTTATTTTGATATTTAAACAATTGGTTTCTCTTAAGCCACGTTACGGCTAATCTCTTTTTCTTTGCGTTCTTGATTTTATAATAGGTTTAAGCCTAATTTAGGCTATTCTTTTTTTATTTTTGTTAATTCTCTCTTATTTTCCTGTTAATCTCTTTGCAACTTCACGCTCGAGAATAATATACCTTATTTTGCCCGGCGTCAATAGCTCCTCGTGATCTAAAATCCTGGGTACAACACTGGTGTAATGCACGGTATTAAGAAACTGTTAGCTTGATTCACGCAAGATAAAAAACCAAATATATGTCACATTTCTTTGAGTTACCATCGTTGCGTGCTGGATTTCATCCATTCTAACAAAAAAACACGACGCTGATTCCTATTCTTATTTTCCCTAGATATCGACTATGTAGGGAAATCGTCTGGAAGAAATTAAAACAAACACGCTGTCTAAAAGGTGCATCAAGCAGAGAAAAAACAAAAGGAAGTGGGGAAATAAGATGGAACAGAAGGGCTCGCAAGAAATAAGAACAGGGATGGAGGCAGCGGGATTAGAGCCAGGAAGAGAGCCAAGGAGAAGGGAGAAGAAAAGGAGGGGGAAGTTCTTACGTTTGTCGACTCCATCGCTTCCCTTAACCAGTTGCGATCAGGGTCAGTTGTCCCCTCCGCCATCGGCGCTCTCGCCGCCGACGATTTCCCGTGGACCGACTAATCTCGCGGAACCCCGGAAGAAGAGAGAAACGCCGCTTCCCTGAATTACATATTAAGATAACGAACTTGTAAATGCTATGCGATAATAATACAAGACAAAGTTGATTTTTATTAAAAAAAACAAAAGAAGTTTTAGAATTCCCAAAAGCCTACCAATGTTTCATTATTCCAAAAAAGTATACTAAATTACAATTTTACAAGCATTCAACTTCTCTTTTCTCTTTTCTCATAAATTAAATTAAATTAAATTAAATTAAACATCATTTAAATTTTATTAAATAATCCTCTAAATTTATTTTTTAAAAATTTTAATTTTAAAAATTCAATAAAAAAATTTAATTTTTTAAAAGTTAATAAATATTAAAAATATTTTTCTTATTTTTAAATATTTCCAATTTTTTAATATGTAATTATAAAAGAGTAAAAAATAAAAATAAAATTAATAACAGGAGTTTATTCTATTAATAAAAATAATCAAAAAATCATTTTGATGCTAGTTTGACTAGCAGTAAGCAGTGGTGCTAATTTTTAAAGATTAGAAATCATTATCACAGTATTCTAAAAAATTTAAATCATTTTAAGCATTGTTGAGAGGGTTTTAAAACATTAAAAGAGAGCTTATTTAGACTCATGTGTAGGTTCCCTTGTAGGGTCGGCTAGAGGAGTTGACTATCCTATAATTACAAAAATAATATCTCGAGTTATCTTTAAACAAGGATTCAAGTTAGTTTAACATAACTATTAGAAATAAACATAAACATAAATAAAGAGGCTGAAATTTTTACTAGGTTACAACAACCTAGGTAGTTGTTAATCTAAGACAGTTGTAAAGTTCAATAAAATGATCTTCTTCTTGTTGAACGGAGAAGCCTCTTACAAACATTAAACGCTCAGAAAAAACTAGGAAAACACTATAGAAGTTATGTACAAGTTATTACTAATTTCTCAGCTCTATGGACCGTTTTATAGCTCCTGGAAATATGATCTCGAAGTTCGAAGGCACCTTCACGGTTGCCTAAGGCGCCTTCAAGCTGATAAAGTTTTATTGCATAAGATAAAACTTTATCTTTTAATTCAAACCGTCACTGACCGGCCTGAAGGTGCCTTCCTATAGGCGCGAGGGCGCCTTCAGCTTGCTGAAGATGCCTTCTCTATGCAGGAGGCGCGAGGGTGTCTCTTTTGCCTTTTAAGGTGATTTGAAAGTGCTTATAGATGTCTTCTCTATTGTTGACTGCTTTGATTTCTTCTTCGGTTGGCTCTGATTGCTTCCGGTCACTTCTGGTCGCTTGGGTGATCTTGGATATCCAGGCTCACCCAAACCTATTTTCCGTCCTTCTCCTCGAGCAGACTTCCTCCCTGGTTTCTTGTCCCTCAGACCGCTGCGAGCATCCTTCTCGTCCGCCGGTGTACTCTTCCGCAGCTTCTGGACCCTCATACGTACCGAGCCCGTCAACTCGCTTACCGTGTCATCCTTCTAGTCCGTTACATCTTCCGCTTGACTTCTTATGTTCCTAAGCTCTTGCACACTTAGACACAAGGATCAGAAAACACACAGAACCTAACCCAACTTGGTTAATCCCATTAAAACCAACTTGGGGCATCAACAATCTCCCTCTTTTTAATATGAGCAACCCAACTTAAGATTAGGGTTTAAAATAAGATTTAAAAACAATAAGTAATAATTAAGTACAATTGGAAAATAAAATACTACCTCCTCTAAACTTAACACATTTCCTTTGATCACATTAAAACTAGGGGAAAGCATAGATAATAAGAAATGTTTTGAAGTTGAAAATTTTA
>JBBPFP011158095.1:0-11446 GCA_037974795.1 Kaempferia galanga | reverse complement strand
GACTGGTCGAGCATACTAGAGATAAGGGCAGTCGGAACCTCCTACTCCACTGCTCCACCTACCCCATTTGTCATCTAGCATACTGGATATCAGAATGTCACATGTCAGAGGATATGCCTCATGCCCTTGGCACGGGCGAAGCTCCCAAAGTCTGACAAAACACAAAGACGGCATACCTAGATGGGGAAAGATGTCAGAGTATCAAAAACGACTTACCGTTAACGAGTAGTGTATCAATATGCGCGCTAAGAGATGAAACCCTCATTATAAATAGGGGTCCTTGGTCTTCGACAGAGGTACACACACCTAACTACTGTTCATCTACAGTTTACTTACTTCCTCGAGAGCCTTCCACTGACTTGAATATCGGAGTAACAAAGTTGGAGACCCCTTCTCTAGCCCGATCTCTAACATTTCCTTTGAAGTTGTGTGATTGTTTACATAGTCTTGGATCTCAAAGCACCACACGTCTAGAGTCTTCGTGGAGTCAATGACAACGCCACCTCAGCACTGTATGACCCAGCGCCAGCCTTCAATTTCAGATAAAATTAATAATTATATTCATTTCATAGTTCATCTCTAATTATACGAAAAAGGATAAATTAAAAGATGAATTTATACTCAACCATTAAATAACTTAGAGCGAGTTTTCTCCTCATGCACCGACCGGATTGTTTCCCTTGGAGTGTAGTGCAGACAAGAACTTGGCCTCGCATCATCATTCCTGTCCTCATTTTCATGTCCTTTCTGATTTAACTATCTATCAAATATCTCCCCAAATAATTGATGATCTGCAGCTGTTCCGTAGCTGTCTCCAACTTCACGGTGTGATCAAGATCTTTCGAGCAAAACTTGAGATGGAGAACAGGTTGGAGGTCAAATTTCAAGCACCATTTATTTATTTTATTTACGTGGACCACATCCAACTGTAAGAGTGGATTATCTTCGTAGGTCGATCTTGAATGTCTTGATCGACCATTTCCAATGATTTAAGGTTTCAATAAAATCTAGAGTCTCTGCCATATAACGCAACGCAGCCCTAAATGATAAACAGATGTAGTTAATACGACTATAAAGCAAACACAGTGCATTTCAAGCACCTCCATTCCTAGTTTGATGCAATAACAAATTGGTACTCCGTGTAAATGGCCACGGAAATCAGAATTTCAATCGAAACATAATTTAAGAAATTCACCCATGATATATGACAAAGGACAATTGTAGATTCCTCAGAGCGTGCAACATTTTTAGCAAGCCTAAAATTGTGTTCAACTCGATAATGTTTATAGTTTAAGTTCTTGGTATTGCAATGAGTAGCAGCTACCAGAATTGTTAAGACAAAAGCTATCGAAGCACATAAAGAATGTCAACTATTATGGATCTAAATAATGAGAAAGTGGAGCTCTAGATCCAAACCACATAGGAATACTTTTAATAAGGATCCAATCAAAGAAGATAAATCGTTAAAGATGTCAGAACATCCACAAGAGATACGATTTCAAAATTGCAAGCAAGAAGGGAAGTTTGATGGATTTGCAGCTGCATTAGAAAAATCAGTTAACAAATTCCATAATAAGGCAGCGCCATTACTAAAATATTTGAAGGGCAAAAAGTACTGAAAGCAAACTCCAACAATCTGCTATATCTATCCCTTCCCAAAGAAAAGACTAAACATTCAGTTCACATCTATATATGCCTCAATAGAGCCCTCCAACTAAGTAAAATATTAATCAACTCAAGCAGCATCAGCATGATGCATGTACAAAGTGATGCTTTGGATTGATCTGACAGAGAGATGAACTTTAAGCTGGAGGTGGAAGTGACATGGAGTCGAGCAGAGATGGCAAAAAATCCAAGAAATACAGTGTAATATCATAGAATATGGCTTTAGTATAGACGTATGGGGGCAGTGACAGGGAATCATGACACCAGAAAACCTTATGGGTAACAAACTAACAAATATTCAGAGTGTGGATCTAAACTTATTAATTAAAAAAGGAAAAATAAATGTATCAAACACTTCCAAACGAGTCTGAGTTAAGTATTTTGTGTCTTGTGAGAATAGTCATCAAAGAAATATATATAAAAACCACCATTGCTAGAGAGATGACTTGGATCTCAAATATCAAAGTGAATTAGAGCAAAGAGAGGCATGAGTACTAGAAAAAAAAATGCACAATGATCATTGCAAGTTCGCATGTTTCGCATTGATAATGGTAAGTGAAAGCAAAAGACTAACAAACTCCTTTATTTTAGACAATGAATATGTTTGTGACCTCCTCCGCGCCCTCCATATCAATAAACTCATCCAGCAGCAAGACTGCTTCAGTGGGGCTGGGTAGGCCATAGATACAGATGCAGGGGAAGGATGAAGCACTAGAGTCAAGGAATTCAACAGAGATGATAGTGTAGCAACCACAAGTGTGATCAAACAATATTGTATAAATCATCGAGGCTAGAAAAGTTTTCAGTTGTTTGAAACTCTTCGTCCTATAGGATGATATACAGCAAGCTCATCCTTTGAGATGAACAACCATCGGGTCATAAATTTTTTTTAAAAAAATACCTAGATACATGATATATGCAAGCAATATTTGCTAAGAAAAGTACATGTGCTGTAAAACATGTCATATCTCTTCTAAGGTAGAGTGGAATAGTAGTGGAGTTGCTATAAATTCATATTGTTCATACATAATGTATATACTAAGTCGTCCCATTCTTCTATATGAAGCTGAAGATATGAGATGGATATACTTCTAATGAGAACAAAAAAAAATCTCAAGTGGCTTAGCTTAGAGGAGATAATTGGAATTATTTGTCTAGATATTAGTTCTGATGACCCTAATAGAGTTCATTGGTAGGGGGAGAATACCATAAAGCGGAGGAGACAAAATAAATATATAAAAAGATTAATGGTCAGTGGTTTTAAATGTGCATAAGAAACAAGAAGAAAAATAGGAAGAAGAACAAAGGAGTTGTGTTAATGTTTAGGATCAATGAAACATTAAAAATTTGATTAATAAATATTAAAACAAGAGGGACTTAATTTGAACATAGAAACAATTTATACAGTTGACTCATTGGTTGGGAAGTTATTCCAGAGCAATAGTAGGTAAGCATTGGTCTCCTGATTTTTGTCATTTAAGATCTCAGGAACGGGGCTAAGGGGATCGTGAAAGGGAAACCACAGCCAAGGTTCCCCATAACCAGAAAATTACAACAGATTACTAGGCCTGGCAATGACAATAAACCAAAGTTTAAAATATCCTCCCATGCTGTAATTTCAGTCCTGGGAGGGGATAGTACAATTTTAACACTATATTATGCCAACACCCAAAATGCTTTGGCATGTACTGAAGGATGTCAAGATGAATCTTCCTCCTTCAAACTCTTTCCCTTAGTTTTTCTACTTCTAAATAATAAAATTACAACAATTAGATAATCAGGCCATTGTACAGCATGGTTTAGCAAGCTTGTGAGGGCAAGGTGAACATGCAGCTAGGCCAGAAATAACAGGAAAAACAGGTACATGTGCAGATCGTGTATAGTGCATGCAGCATTTATTGTCTTAATATTTCATTACTGATCTAGATAATACTATTTATCGGGTTTTATAAAATATAATATCTAAAGAAATATAGTAGATGTGAAGATGAATGGTTCAATACTATGACTTAGAATCAACTCCATGAAAATATTAATATCGACAAATGAGAATGAAACCCATAGGCTAAGATAACATGACACAAAACAAAGGATGGTTAATTGATTTTTAGGAAATATTAGCTTGTGGTGAAATTTTGTTGCAAAAGCTACATATACTAATAAGTTTGCATAACTACGGAGTTCTAGACTCATTTAACCAAAATGGAAACTAATAAACCACAACCTGATTTACAAAAAGAGAGCATGGCAACTGTTTCAATGAAGATTATAGTAATGATGTATTTGGCAAATAGATTAAGAAAATTAGCACTTCAAATAACAATTATTGAAGCTTTATTGTACAGGCACTACATGTTCTCCTTAGTGGTAAGTGATAATGGCTTTGGGTCTAACTTTGTATCTTTAAAAATCATGCTATGTGGTAGACGTAAACCAGCTTTCGTGAATTGTTTAATTAAGTTCTCTTACAACCAATTAAATTGAAGGTTTTAAATAATATAAAATTAATTAAATATTTTTAACTACATACTGAGTATGAACTGCAAAATGCAAATCTATTAAATAATCAACTCATTGCATGCTAACTGCATATGCTTTCCAAAGCATTGATTACTTGAGAAATGTATATTTTAGTTAACACAAACTAAGAACCAATTATCAATAAAAAGTGGAAAAAATTATATACATCAAAATTCATGATATGAAATATTGCATTATAAACAACATATATGATAATATCATATAATAATTATAGTTTTGAGCACAATTGATGAACTATTAATTAAGATTTTTAATATGTTGAAGGGGCTATTCCAATTTTGAGTTCTGACAGTGAAAATTAAGATCAAGTTTGTGAACAGATCTAATTGCTATACCATATTAATTCCCAATGTGATCAAATACAACTTAATCATAAAAAGCATAGATGTAGAGTATTCAAATACACCAATACATGACTCAAAACATCATTAAAACAGTAGAAACATTAAACAGCACTGGTTAGTACACTGCCATACAAGTTTAATCTCAAGAAGAAGCAAGTGAACAAAGAATTATATGCAGTAGGTGAAAGGATCATCTTAGGGTGCATTGTCTCGCACAAAAGGCTACAAGCTTTGATGATATAACCTGAGTGTCTAAGCCCCATAAACCATGTTAAGACTAATGATACAAAAAAGAACACTCAAATTATATCAAAGGATCTCCACAGGACACAAATTAATCTACATTAGAGAAGCAATGATCCATTGCAAAGGCAATGATTCATAAACCTATCCATCAAAATCTTTACCTGATAGTCACAAACTTGTTAGTGCCATGCTTGGCCCAGAATGTCCTCAAGTCAATCGGGTTAGAAAGGTTATAACCTTCTCCCGCTAGCTTCTCCAGTACCTTCTTAAATGCACCCTGGCTCATCTTTCTACCTGCAATGCGTGCCCCTCTTCTCTTGGTGCTCATTGGAAGGGGATACATAGAAATGCTAGTTGTGCAGCATGCTGATTGCCATCCTCCAATACCCCACTTGTAGCATGGTTGTTGCTTTCCTGTACAAGTACACACTGGAGTTGGAATTCTTGAGATATCAAAATCAATCCCATTAATGACCATGCTTGTGCTCTTCTTCCCAGCCTTTCCATGTGAAATGGAGCCATTAGCAACCCCATCTCTTGGTGCTGCGGCTTTCTTGGGCTTCTTTGGCTTTGGTGATTTCTGTGGACGACCCCTAGATCTCTTCTTCAAAGAAGGCTCATTTCCCTCTACTGTCACCTCTTTCACCAAAGCCTTCTCCTCCTTGGGTTGTGGCTCCAAGTGTTGAAACATCTGCACATTGTTCATTATGGTAGGATCAGGGAGAACGCTATAACTGGTGTGCTGCTGATGGTTTGTTGTCAAAAAAGGGAAGTTCTTGCTATTATCATTGTTATAGTGTATCCATCCTTCCCTCACATATTCATTCTTTACATTGTCATTACTATGGTGAAACCATCCATCTCTCACAAAGTCCATTGGAAGTGATGGCTCTGGAAGATTGCAATGCCTGTGAATGAACCCACTACTTGACACAACTGGCTTCACATCCCGCTCCACCAGGGAAGGCATGAGCCGCAACCCAAGGTTTTCCTTTGATGGTGGGTCATAGTAGCCCCAATTTCGGATGCCTAATCCCCCATCGTCATCCATGGAAGCCTATATTCTGGTTTAGCAATCACTGTAAAAAAAATCGCAATTTTTATGCTGATGTCGACCAACACTCAATCACATTGCATCATCTCACCAATGCTCAATGCCAAAGCCCCTTTCACGAAAAAAAACAAGTGCATGAGAGATGCAAAATAAGCAAAAACATGTTTTTTATATTAAAAAAAACTGCAAAAGCAGCATCCCCGAAGAAACCCTGGGGGCAAAAGCCGATCGCACAAGAAACAAATAAACCAACAGCAGAATGAAATCCCAACAAATCCCTGCGGCCTGCATTCGCAGTAAAGCTTGAACTGCCAGGTCCCAAGATGAGACATTTACAACGCATATGCTAAAAACAAGGTAAAATATAGCAGAAAAATACACGACGAAAAGGGAAGGGAAAAAAAACTGGCGCTGCGGTTTCAGAAACAAAGAAAACTTCCCCACTGGCAAAGCAAGGCAGGGAGGAGAAGAGGGCACCGAAATTTACCTGAGAACTGAGACGATGGCGAAAAGGGAAGCGAGTCTAGGGTTCACCGGCGCGTGAGGTGAAAAGGGAGAATAGAAAAATAAGGGGGCAAAATACACTTTCGATAAATGCGGCAAGCGCAAATGTTTTTATCTGACAAGAAATGTTTGCTTGCTCATAAATGCAACTCTTTTATTTTGCATCCATAAAGATTAAATAATAATTACTCTGTTCTGAGAAACCAACTTGGTCTCGTTTATTCTATCCTTCTTTCCCCCAAAAGCCATTCAAGTTCATTTTCCTCTATTTGCTTTCAACACATGTGGATGGCTCTAAATGAATGAATTATTGATCAATAAGTTTGATATCTAATTTGATGAGAGCATTTATATTTATCTAATACAAAATAAATAAATTTTTCATTCATTGACATAAATATTTATTATATTTTATTGCCATGGATAGTGTTGTTTCAAAAACAACTATTGTAATGATCATCAAAAGATTTACAAATAATTTTCTCTTCACTATCTTTAGAAATGATCTCACACCTAATTATACTACTATTATCTAAAAATGCTCCTAACCTTACCTCTTCTATGTTTGTAGTCTTAGGTACGTCTCTCGTTTCAACACTTGCCGCCACTTCTTGTAGGAGGAGGGAAGGTTAAGGGTTAGAATGCGATTGAGTTAGTTGGTTGTGTTTGCCTTACACTAAAGTAGATAATATTTTCTTAAGAGTCATTGACCTACCAATCCTCTGAGCAAAGCCATTACCTAATAGATGAGTTCATCAGCAAAATACTCCACTTTCACTAGGTGCACATGGACCTTGATAACAGAGACTAGAAGCACATGATCTGGTATATCAACTTGCTTGCTTTGCTTTCAAGCAAGGGGAAAAAAGTGAATGTAGGATGCTGAGCAACACAATGATCAAAACTATAGTTTCAGTATGATACATTGTAAGAGGATAACGTACTAAGTTGTTTGTTTCCTTGTGCTGATTCTATTTTACATTAGTACACCAAGAGGCAGGTAATCTAGTAGCAAATTGACTACATGTAGTTCTTGAAAGGATAATTATGACATAAATATCCAAATAAGACAATGACGGTTCAGTTATGACTTAAATATCCAAAATAAAACAGCTAATTTACACATCCACCAACTGCAAAGCTAACCGAGCCTTCCAACCGGCCGAACATAGAGAATGCAGAAGCTATTCATGAACCAATAGCTGAGAGGCAAGCTTTACGTGTTCAAACTGCTGGATCATCAAGTGCTGCAGTTGTTAAATTGTTTATTTTTGGATAAGCAGCCTTCTCGTCCAGCTGATTCTGAGTCCATATCAACATCTTCAGCAAGCTAGGAAGCTTTGGATCTGCCAGAACAATAGGAAGTCTTGTTCAGGTCAAGTCCGAAATTTTATAGCACTGAGAAGGAATTCAAATTATTGTTCTAGTTGGTGATTATATGATTGAATTTGCTAGAACCAGCATCAATCTACACTTTTGATCGACCTTCTGTTAAAAATATTCCTTAATAGAGTTCCCCGGGGGCCATTAGCATTTTCTTGGGCATTTTTGAAGGAAAAAAAAAAAAATCTGAATCTAAAATAAGTACATCTAGAACCTCCATCATATCATAAAGTATAAGATTTTGGCTCATAAATTTGAATTGGATAGTTGTTAGTATATTTGCGCAGACCTTTATTTCATAGGAAGGAGTTGTAAAGCTGGATGTTAAATAAATACAACCAACCTTTCTCATGACTTTGGCTTGTTAGTATGGCAGCATTAAGCTCACTTGCAGTTTTCAAGCGTTGTGACACATCTAGAAGGTCTCCGTAAGGACAATTTTTCACATCTTCAAACGCCAAGAGAGCAACTGTCTTCTCCAACTCCTCGAGAAAACTTTGCTACCAAAACCAAAATAAAGTTTAATTAGCATATACCTTTCCTCTATAATCACAGCCAGCAAATAACAGGAAACAAACTTCATTCAAGATTTCACATAATAAAGCGTAGTAGATATACTTCTAGCCAAACAAGAGAGAACAATGGAGCAAACTCAGGAAATTTCAGAGGAATGAATTACATCCAATATGAGAAGGCCAGATGCAAATAAAAAAGAACAATCTAAACTCCCTCTGAACAAGTTCATGTAAAGGTCAAATGTAAGAACGGTAATATATACTCCATGTAGGTGACAATGGGAACACGAGGATCTTTAATGATGATAGTATTTTTATATAAGACTGAAACGAGCATACATTTTCTTCTCCTCTTGGAGCCAGCTCCTCCTGTGCAAACTCTAGAGCCTCTTCTATCTTTCCACTGCGAATCAACTCAATCAATCTCTGTTGCTGCAGATGGAAATACAGTTGAGGATTGGTATCTAGAATCTGCAAAATGAAACATGCTGAGTCAGGAACAAGGAAACAAATTCCTCATACAGTCTACTAAATGATTCTGAGTCGAAAAAATAAGTACGCATTCATGGCGAAAGGAGCAAAGTAAATTGTAAATACATAGTGAAATAGTTTCCAAATAATCATTCATTCTTGTTAAAATAAGGTAGAAGTAAAAATCATTTATCCCCTTCCCCAGTAGCCTACGTAAGTTGTGATGTAAATACAGCAATATGAACTAATTTTGACTGCATCTCTAGATTGAACGGACTGCTTGAGCTTCACACATGAGGAATGAACAACAAATCTCATGCCAATCTTTAAAGTGCCAAAGACTCATAAAAACAGTAATCCTGCTTGCCATGATATCTGCCCCCAATCTCTGTGACAAGCCCTAGTTTATTACTTAATAATACAAATGCCAAATAAAACATTGGTAGGAATTTTAGATTCACTTTTGATAGAAAATATACTTAAATATAACAACAATAAAAACTAGTAGTGAAACCCAACTATTTGAGGTCTATCATACTGGACGTTTTTCTTCCAAGGAACTTTATGTGAGATTATATCAGCAGGAATAGCTAGATCTTTCAGATCACTTTCATCTTGTGTTTACTTGGATGGAAACAAGAGAGAAAAGCAAAGAATGAAACCAAGTGATTGATTTCTCTTGTTCAGAGGGAAAGAGAAAAATTAAGTTGAGCGGAAATGAAATGTACATCTCAAAAACACAAAAAATAAATAAACAAGAATATTTCTCATTTTCAATTCTAAGCCAACAAGATAAATGAAATAGTGATGGTTTAGTTTGGTATCTCAATCCCTTGAACTTTCAATTATAATCAATTCAATTAATCTAATGGTAGAATTGTTAGTCAAGTTGGACGTTACCTTCACATTCAAAGTTACATCAGGACTAGAAACTTGAGTTTTCATAGCGTGAACAACAAAAATGTTGGTTTGTATAACACTTAATTGATAAGTATAACCACCCCAGCGCAAGAAGTTCCATCAAAAATTCATGGTTATAACACATCTATAAACGACAGCCCAATGCACAAAGCTCCCGCCAGTGCAGGGTCCGAAAAAGGTTCGGACCACATTAGGTTTATTGTACACCACCTTATCTTGCATTTTTCAAGAGACTATTTCTGCAACTCAAACCTATGACCTTAAGATCACATGACAACAACTTTACAGATGCTCCAAGGCTCCCCTTTGGTCATAACACGTCTACGAAAGAAGAAAACTATTTAAGATTCCATGTGAATCGAAAGGTATATGATTTCCCCTGATTAGCTATCAAGGGTAACAACTCCTAGGATATAGATTAGGACTACCAGCACACAAAAGATCCATTTTTCAGAAAATTCAAAATTTACATTCGTAGGATAATCCCAATAGCTGTCAAAACTAATAACAAAAATTCTCTATACAAGCAATCAGTTAAACATTGGTCCACAGAACAAACACCTCAACGAGGTACGATGACAGAATTTGAGCTTTACCGTAGGATTCAAATCATTAACTTTCTCAATAGCATCCTCCACATTGCCAGATTGCAGAGCCTGCTTCACAGCCATGCGATCAGTTATTGTGGCGAGGTCGACATCAGCTAATTACTCATAAGGAAAAATAAAGCAGAAACACACGATTGACAATTACGAACGGAACAAGCAAAGGAAAGCCCAGAACAAACACAAAAACCAAATAGGCAAAAGAACAATTTTTTAAGTAAAAGTGACAAGATACGCTCGGTGCCAGATTCAATGCGGAATTTCTCTGCGGCGTCCACATAGCCTTCGGTGACGAGAAAGTTCATGACGAGTTTATTCATGTCCTCCTTCGTGATCTTCACATCCTTGAGCTTCCTCTCCCATTCATCCCTCGTAATCACCTTCTTCGACATCGGCTGCGAGCGAAGAAGTCGGATTGAGTCAGAGAGGGGAACAAACCCTAATCGGCTTCTGGAATGGAGATGAAGAGGAAGATTACTGGGACTTCGATAAGGTTAAATCGGGGAGGAAGGTAGTAGAACATGAGATCGCCGGATTACCACGGTGCAGTTGATCCAATCGGCAGCGGCAGAGTAAGCGGCTGCGGCGGCGGATGCGGCGGCGGCGGTCGGCTTCGAGGATTTCAGATTTATTGTAAATAAAGCGGGGCCTTTTAAAGTAAATTTAAATAATTTATGAATAAATTTATTTATTAATTTGTTCAAATAAATTTAATATTTTTTTAAATAAATCATTATAATTTATGAATTATTTTATTTACTTGTGTAAGCATTAGTTACAAATTTCCTTTTTTATTTTTTAACTAAGAATGCTCAAATAACTTGATTTCTTTTAAGTAAGCACAAAAACCTTCCTTTGAAATACTCGGCTAAAAAAAAATATCTACCTTCAAAGTTAACAGAGTAAACATTTAAATACATAAATTAATTGAAAAATACTTTTAAAAGCCAACCTAGACCTCCTGTACACAATAGTATCATATTATTCACTTTAAATTTAAGTCTTAATGGTTGTATTTTTAGACCATATCAAAAAAGATCATGTAAGAATAGAGATATTTTATATTTTTTTTAAACTCATAATCTTTTTCATCTATTTCAAATGTGGGACTTTTTAGCTATATATGTATAATATGTTTTGTTAAAGTGTGATATTATTGGATGGGAAAAAAAATTTATTAGTATATAAGATATCTAA
>JBBPFP011157879.1:0-11450 GCA_037974795.1 Kaempferia galanga | reverse complement strand
TCTAAACAAACAAAGCTCAAGTCAAGCTTAAGATTATCAAAAATAAACCAAGTCAAGTTTGATTGCTAATTTTAAAAGCTTAGTTCATTTTAAATTCAATTTAATTTTACTTCGATTACCTTACTAAATAAACTTAAATATCCCAATAGCCCTCCACTCGTATTGTTCACATTATAGTTCACTTTCCTATGCTCTTCTCATCACTATATATTCAAATAACAAGCAAAAAAAAAAAAAAAATAACCTTTATTTTTTTGTTATTATCAAATGAGTTTTCTTTTGTTTTAAATGTAAAAAGTGAATTTTATATTCTAATATTTTATATACTCAAAATTACTAGTAATTATAGTTAAAATTATTTTTATATTAGTAAATTATTATAATATAAACTATTTTAAATCAAAATTACTATAATTGCTTTTGATATTGTTGATTAAAATTGATTTATATTAGAGCAATTTTACTTAAAGCTACTGTAACAAGCTGATTTTTAACTTTGATATTTTCTTTTTCTTTTTTATGAAAATAAGATACGCTGTTTTAATCATATTTGTGAATGTATATTTGCCAAAAAGCCCGTGAATTTTAGGAGAAAGTCCATGGACGAAGCGGCACCACAATTAAGAGGTCGATGACTTCCCGAGCGCCACAAGCAACCACCGGCTCCATCGCCATGGCGACGGCTGCCGGACCGCCTGTGCGCGCCTCGATCACCGCCCTTCGATCTAGCTCACCGGCCAGAGAGTGTCGACGGAGCGGGATGGGGAACGTGCTCCGGGTGCTCCGGAGCGACCGGGACTTCCTTTGCGAGCGTCTCCGGCCGCTGACCAACGCGCTGGGCGAGATCCTATGGTTACGGAACTTGGAAGACCCCCGCGCAAAGGACGCACCCATCACCAACGCCGCCTGGCCTAGAATTTCGCATCCGCCGGGTCCGTGCTACACTGCTTTGGTCTTTGTGTTCGAACTAGTAGCTGAGCCTGGTGGCTTATTTATACTTTTAGGAATCTGTTTCTTTATTTTATCTGGAGATTTGAAATGATTGATCAAATCAAGAAGTATTGCTCTGTGTGTTTCTATTAGATTTAGTAGGGCTCTCTGTCATGTTTTCGTTCATGAACAAGTAAGGTTTCCGTCAATTTACTTACTGACACGTGCTACTGTTAAGTGGGAATTTCCGTGTGATAAGTTAAAATGATTTGTTCGTCCAAAGGCAAATCATTCGACGTGGTTTGGATCACTGTGGACAGAGTGGGAATTAAGTTGTATCATTTGCGAGAACAATGTAGAATTTCAATTTCCATTGACCAAATAAGGAATTTTAGTTTGCGAATACTGAATAGAAGGTGTGCCTGTGTTTGATACTTGTAGAAGATTATTTGATCTGAATAGCGGACACAATGTTAAATCCAGAACATGAAGTTGAGAACAGGGCTTCTAAACTAAATCATTGGGCCCTGCAACTGTGTAGGTTCAACAAATTCTTACCGCATAAATGTCAAAGAAGATGACTGACAAATGAAATATGCAGAAGAACGTTTGTGAAGTCCTTTGTGCCGCCATGTCTCATAATGACACCTGATGAAGTGGAGACCATAGTTCCTCTGTCAAAGATGAAGCAGTGAAACAGGATGAGGATAATGTATCACCCAGCCAATTGACACAATCTACCCTCTATTGACCAAATACGTTATCTCGGTGGAAAAAGTAACCAACATGCTGATCAATCATTCAAGTGCCTTAAACTGCTTAACTCTCTAATCTTCTATCATCACAATCCTTCTCCTCTGCTTCACACAACCAGTGCCTGGAAGAAAAATTGTATCAAAACAATTGCTATTACTACAAAATTTAAGTCATTCATCTCAACCAGTATTGTGCACATGATTTATGCATATGTTTTCTGTTCTTTTTGAAAAACATGAATGATATATATCATGTGTTTTGTGTCTTTCAAAAATTGGATGACTAAAGTGTTAGATTGTTTATCAGTTATCATGTTGTCTCATCCACACTATTATCAGATGATACATCATATGTTACATGGACTTCTGTACAGGAATCCAACACATGAATGAATGTAGGTGTATATCATCTTTATTTTACAAAGCTTTTTCATTCAGCCAATGAGAGTGTTGGGTGTTCAATATGGGTACCTGGAGATGGATGAAGAGTCCAAATATCAGAGGGCACATCTACTCAACAAACTTGAACATACTTTTTCTTTCTTGTTTAAGAAGGATCAATGGATTTTTTATTGTCTGTCATTTAGTTAATTGATTGTTTTATTAGTCTGCTCATGTTCAAATACTTCTACAGGACTCTCTTCTTTGGATCTACTGATGGCTGATTTGGAAGCCTTGAAGGTGTATGCTAATTATTTCCAGGACACTTTCAAAATTTTTGTCATGCCTTTACCTGAGGTTTATGATCCCGAGAAAATAGCACTTTATTTTAGTCTTCGTCCTCATATACTGGCTTTCAGAATTGCTGAGGTACTTCCCATGCAACTTTGCTAATGTTTCTAAATTGATCAGACCATTAGTTCAGTTTAGAACATATTTCTAATTTGGCAGGTATTCTTGTCATGGGCCTCTTTTGCCATAAAACTTCAAACCTCCAAAGCTTTCAATGTGAATAAGCAAAGTGTAAACCTTAATGATGGTATTGACAACTCACAGCATCTAGCTGGGAAGCTTGTTAAGGAGTCTCTTCTGAATCTTGGTCCAACTTTTATCAAAGGTAAGTGAGATAGTTCTTGGAGGAGCTGTAGCTTGTCATGACCTTGTTGCATCCTCGTAATATTTTTCACCAATGCTGGTGAGGTTAAATTAACTATTCAATCTACTTGTTTGTGAAGTTGGCCAGTCCCTATCTACAAGGCCAGATATAATTGGTTCTGATGTTTCAAAGGTAAAAAAGAATCGGATTACCATGCTTCTTAACATTAACTTTTTTTGGACAGCTGTGAATAGTTACTTGGATTTAGTTTTGATCATTTATGAGTTTTCCCCATCAGGCATTGTCTGAGTTGCATGAAAAAGTGCCTCCTTTTCCACGTAGTGTTGCACTGAAAGTTATGGAAGAGGAATTTGAATGTCCTATAGAAAGGATTTTCAGTTACATCTCAGAAGAACCTGTAGCTGCTGCATCATTTGGCCAGGTGGTTCTAGTCTTTAAGTTGCTTCTATCAATACTAATGCAGCTCCTATTTCATTTTTATAGTTAGCTTATAGTATCTACTGAGTCATGAAGCTTCTTCCCAACTCTTTCCCAAAGTTAAGTAACCTGCAAGATATGAGTGATGACAATGCCCAAATAGTTGGATTTCATGCCCTTTTGATGTTGATAACTTATCTGAGTGATGATTATTTTAAATCTCGATTGTTTCCTTTTCTCATGATAAGCCTAAATATTCACTAGTTAAGTGGAACTCTTGAGCCTTACCAGTAAAATAACTTATATGCTCTCTCGGTGCCATATCTGGTTTAGATTTTTTTTGCATTCCTATTAACTTGGGCAGGCTAGCAAGTTAACTGTTCGGTAAAATCTATTGCTATTTGTCTATGGTTTTAGGTCTATCGTGGATGCACACTTGATGGCAGTGTTGTTGCGATAAAGGTCCAACGCCCAAACTTGCTTCCTTCAGTTGCACGGGATATCTACATTTTGCGCCTTGGGGTTTGTATTATATGTTTTGATTTTCTAAATTACTTGAATATCTTATTGTCGAATTTTCTTGTTTTTATGGGAGCATCATTTGTGTTCTTTTAGTGCATTGAAACCTATTGTGTCTGAAACCTTCTTTAGTTTAAAATTTAAACAAATTGTTGAGTAACTTGAGTTCTCATTACTAATATTTGTTTTATTATTATTTATCTTGTTTATATGACTTCACTTGAGAAACTGTTTCTTTCTCTTGGCAGCCTGCTTTTCTTGGCGAATTTTTGTGCACCAAAATGTTCAGTTGGCTACGGATTCCAACAAAAGTTCAATTATTTGGTTAAATTCCTAATTTCCTTCATTAGAATATAACATTAAACAGAAAATATGGAATGGAAACGTAGTAGAGATTGTTTCAGCTGGCAATATGAACCATTTTCTTTATCACATGATAAATTATTATGCTGGTGGAATCAATTTGATGTTTCTGATGTGTGTTGGATTTTTTTTTTTTTTTGAGAATGTACAATTATTATTATTATTTGTTTATGGGTATCGAAAGCTAAATTCCATGTAATCCATTTTTTAGTAACCCTGACAATTTATTTTGAATCGAGAAGCCTAAGGGCTAAATTCTTTTACTAGGATTTAGCTCAACTTATAAAACATGCCTATGTTTACAAAATTTATTTATCTCACACATTATGAATTTCGTGTCAAATGCTGATCAAAATTAAATCTATATTCTCCTTTTGTTTTCAAGGAAGACTAGCATATTCTGTTCCTGAAAATCTCCAGCAGGAGATTTTTATTCCTTTCAAAAGAGAAGATACTGCTTTTTATATCGAAGAAAATAACTCTCTTCCATTTGTTTAGCATTTCAGTTTATACATCCTTTCTTAGTTAATGTCCAATCCTGTAACAGGGCATTATTCTGAAAGACCAGAATAATATGGAGAAATCCTGACACCCAAAGACCGAATTAATATAATATAAAACCACTTCCTTTAGTGCATGAACCTTAAATACTACTCATTGTAAAGAAACTTAGGTGCCTCTTTTCAACTTTCTTATTAGTCAATGTGATCAAATGCTAAGTACCATTCATAGTTCCATACAACAAAATAATTCTTAGATGGTTATTCCTTGTTCAATTTCCACTGAATGCTTGTATAAGAAATCTGTGAATAAAACAATGTGGTACTCGGTACTCTTATGCTATGTAATTTTCATGCTTTTCTTGTCATGTTTTACAGCTAACACTCTTGAGGAAGATAGCAAAACGAAAAAGTGATCTTCGCCTCTATGCTGATGAGCTTGGTAGAGGAGTAATTGGTGAACTAGACTACACTAGAGAAGCAGCTAATGTTGCTGCATTTTCGGTACTTCAGGCTTGAATTAATTTGTTGAGGAACATTATTATATGTTAGTTTTCAATTTAGTTTTCTACATTACGACTTGATGTATTGCGTCTTTATTTCTCAGGAAGTACATTCTCAATATTCATTTATCAAGGTCCCCAAGGTGTTTATGAATTTAACAAGCAAAAGAGTTCTCACCATGGAATGGATAGTTGGTGAAAATCCCAATGACTTGCTTGCCCAAGCCAAAGAATTTGGAAAGGAGAACAATCGATGTCTGGAAAGGAAAAGATTAGAAGCAAAAGTACGCCTTGTTGATATGGTATGCACTGTTAAATGGTTTGTACTATTATTTGATGAAAGAAACTTTTCTTTATTGACTACTTGACCTTAGGAATATGTAAAACCAACTGCAAGTGCTAGCTCAAATCTTACTCTTTTCACATTCTTTGTTCTGGTTCTTTTTGGTTGAACTACAATTTTTTCAAGCTAGGCAATAATGGAGTCTGAAATTTCTACTTTTTTGGTTTTAATATAATTGAAAGATAGTGTCATAGTTTCTCATATACTCTTGCTATTTCTTACCAAATTTCATACTGGAGAAAACACATGAACACTTAAAATTGCACTCTGCAACAGTGTTCATGAACCTGGATGCTAGCATTAGGACTTTGATGCTAAACATTGCCCATATCAGACAAAGATTATGGCCTTTTGTTTCTTAATGGATATTGGTCCCATTTTCAGCACCAATTTAATGGCGTTTCACTTGGAAGAAACTCTCTTTTTCTATTAACATGTGATTAATTTAGCGTGCATGATTATATATATGCTGAAGTGGTTCTCTTATAAAGAGTGTGTACCTTCTGTTCTTTTTATGCCAGAACATTCAGAATTATATGTGCTTTATGGTTTGACTTGCATTTGTATGTGATGGTTCGAGATATAGGTGAAGAAAGGCTTGGAATCAACATTAATCCAACTTCTTGAAACAGGCCTATTGCATGCTGATCCGCACCCTGGAAATTTACGTTATACTCAAGAAGGGCATATTGGGTATGGAAAAAATAGTTATTTCACTAAGATAAGTAAATGATTTACTAACAAGTAAGCTGCATTATAACAAGCTAGATTTGAGTTTTTATTCATATTGCCAATTATGTTCAGGTTTTTACCTAATGGCATGTTAGTTTATCATTGAAAACCTTTCTTTTTCTTTGATTTATGGTTTCTTTTAATTATTTCTTTGCTAAACATTTATTTTAGGTTTCTTGATTTTGGTTTGCTTTGTCGGATGGAGAAAAAGCATCAACTTGCTATGCTTTCTGCCATAGTTCACATAGTTAATGGAGACTGGAATGCACTTGTCTATGATTTGATGGAAATGGATGTTGGAAGGCCAGGAACCAATCTTCGTCGTGTAGCAATGGTTTGTCATCTTGAACCATATTCCATTTTTGATAACATTTTGCCAATTATTTTCAGAGTTCTAGGTGACATTTGATGAGATTGTGCATCGTTCTTAATTTTGTTGACACTTACAAAATAAGGTAAACATACACAATTTACTTGTTTGGAATGGAGAGATATGCAGAGGAGAATATAGATTTTAAGGTCCTCTCCCCGTTTACTTTGGTAAAAATTCAGGAAGGAGCTCCCATAACCTTTGGTTGAAGGAGTTTGCAACAAAATTGCATCTGCCCAGAACTGACGGATGTGGGTTGTCTCCACCAAAGGGAAGGGGGTAAAGTTCTCTTTGTCGCTTACCTTTCAGTGTGATGTAGATAATGGCAAAGTCAATGCCATGTGAGGTAATCAAGAAGTGTAAGTGCTGATTTCCAGTACCAACTGTATTAACAATCTACCCTAGTATAATAGAAGTTCAGTATTGGAACAACAAAATCTTTCAGCGGGTTTCCTGTACAGGTCCTCAGAAGTGTTGAGACTGGGCATTGGTTGGTATTTGAAACAACAAATGCTAGATGATAACTTCTCTCTTGTTACACCATTCTTCTGATTACTTGTAGATTCTGAATGTAAAAGGTTGCCTTGTCTTATTTTACCTTGTGAACATTTCTAGGATTTGGAAGAGGCCTTGGGCGAAATAGTCTTTATCAATGGAATTCCTGACATCAAGTATAGTCGTGTAAGTAGATCGCTTCTTTTAGTTTCCATATTATGTGATTGCTTTAGTGTTTTTGTTCTCAAAACTTGAATATTCCTCGCGTATCTGCAGCATTTGATTTCCTTCATCAATATTCAGAAGAAGATGAAAAAGTAAAAAGTAGGAGGTCAAATGAAAAAACTTCACAAAATTTAGCCACTGATGTAGGATAAAAATGGTAATTAACCAGATCCGTCAAACTGCTTGCTAAATAGGTCTTACTAGTTTAGCTGACTAATGAATACATTTGTCCATATGTTGTATATTTTTCAGTTCCTACCATGCCATCCAATATAGGCAACTGAGTCCATGTTAATTTGAATGTCTGCTGATTTACCGTGTGATTTAGCTCATGCTTGTGGGACAGGTACACTGTCTTGCCACCCTATATAAGCTTTGTTGTTTTACAAAATAATAGGAGTTGCAGTTGAAGTTAGATGATTACCATCCAAACTTTTAGATCCATTGCTTCTGATTATTCTCGTTTTCACTCTGTAGTCTGTAATTTGATTTAGATTGCCCCAAGTCATGACCCGAGGAATAGTCCTTTGAATGCTGTTGGGCTTATTCCTTCTGACAGGCAAAAAGCTATCCTTAATCATTCACATAAAACATTTTATCCATGTTGCTTGAGCAAGTAAAATTTTGGATTGTTGATTCTTTGAGTATGCAAGGTGTGTTAATATGTAAGCCAGTTCCATTTTTGTCTTTTGCAATTCTATCTAATTATTTTATCTTTATTTAATCTATAGGGAAATAATCGTCATATGCCATGCCTTTTGCAGGTTTTAGGTAAAATTTTATCTGTAGCAGTCAAGTATAATTTTCATATGCCACCATACTTCACGCTGCTTTTGCGCTCTTTGGCTTCATTTGAAGGTCGAATTTTCTTTTCCACTGTTACCTACGTGATTAGTTTGGTTCATATGAATTTTAGCCACAGCACTTACATGTACGAATGGAATTTACTCGGATGTCATACGATTTTTTCGGTCTTCAAGGTCTTCAATACTTTTCCCTATAGCAGGGTTGGCTGTAGCAGCAGATCCAAATTTTAAGACTTTTCAAGCTGCATACAATTTTGTTTCAACGAGACTCCTGTATGATAATTCAGCTGCAACCAGAAAAATATTGCATTCGGTATGCCTTTCCACTAGGTCAATTTTTTTTTGTGCTTTCTGAATTGTTACATCGACACATGGTCAGTAATATAGATATGCAGGAGGATTACTAAAGTTCTAGAGCTAAACATAACTCAGTTTTTTTATATTTTGGCAGCCAAAGCTGTGACAGACTTTATACATTTAGACTGTTAATTTCTATGTTCCTGTACTAAAATGCTTTTAATGGGTAGGTTTTACACTTCGTTTCAGGTTGTCTTCAACAAAAGGAGGGAATTGAAATGGGACAGGATTTTGCTTTTTCTTAGGTTGAGTAACATGAGGTATTTACACGATGTCTCAGGCACTCTATTGAATTTATGCCATTTAACTCTTTTAAATAAACTTCGAGCAACAATTGGCTATGATATTCCATGTGAGACTCCAGAACAATTCCACTTGTGAAAATGTGGGCTAACCGGGGGAGGTTGATGGGGACTCAAGTATTTTGAATCATTGGTTGATCCTACTAAATCGGTATCGTAGCAAGGCTACTCTTATTACTTATTCCTACTGAGGTGTTTCAGTTGGAAAAGATAGCATGCGAAGTAGCTTGAGAGGACGATGAGCCTTTAGGGAATTGTGACACAGTTTAGTTCGACATGAAAAACCCAGAAATTCTAAGATCACTCTGAGGAAAAGTGGTATCCGTTGGATTTCTCCAATCAAAAGAACTTAAATAAGGGATGTAAGCATTCTAGGCCGGTGGTCAGGCACGCAAGTTTATAGTTAGTTATCAAGTAAAATCATACCTATAAGGTGTCAAATATGTAACATTGTAAGTTTATATATTTATTTCTCGCTATTTCCTTAACATATTAAGCAAATATAAACGATCGGCTGCACTAGACAATTCACAGCATTTTCCTCCTTTCTGTTCTAGCTTTCACCTTTTGATTTTATGCAATGAATGCAGAAAAAGCACATCTGTGGTAGAATTAGAAATGCCGCCTACAAATAGATCTTCATCATTTGGACAAACTGACAAAGTGGAGGTCTTCGATACTGCGAACCTCATCTTGAGGCTGTTAACGTCAAAAGATGGTGCTGTTTTCCGAAGAATTCTGATGACTGCGGTATGTATCGTATTGCTTCCACTGTAATTCTGATCCTCAGAGCTTGTATCTTGTGTTCTTAGCAGGCGTTCACCATGTTAAACAAGTTTAGTCTGCTAAGGACAATGTATTAACACACTATTTTTCCTCGATCGAACAGGATTCAACCTCTTTAGCGCGCGCATTCATCTCTAAAGATGCAAAATCCCTCCGCAGAGATCTCAGTTCCGCTCTTGCTGATATTCTCTTCCACTGGACATCAGATGCCTTCGGAAGAAATGGAGTCAAAGAGAGGAACAAACTAAACCGAAACATGATTCTAGAAAGTGAACAAATGGAAAGAAAACCAGCCTCACCATCCAAGTTATCGGTACCTCTGTTGCAAACTGTTCTCCGAGACAAAAGGCTCAAGGTTATATTTTACAAAATTGCAAATGGCGTAAGACAAGACTCGATGCTGACAGTACGAGTATGTTGGAGTTTATCGGCGGTCCTTGCTACTGCTGCAGTACTTGCGATGCATCGAGCTCTTGTTTACTGGTCAGAAGCTCATGGAAGATCATTTTTACCTAGGCGAATTGCGTTTAGCATTCCATGAGGTGATTCTGGGAGTCTATAGGATATCGACATTTTTCAGAAAACAAAAATCTTACGTTGTACAGAATGTAGTTGAAGTAGTTTAACAAATGTCGATCAAACATTCTTCTAAACCACTTATGGAATTGTTGCACCTCGTGCGGTGTTTTGCATGGGGAGACTCGTGGGTTTGTGTTGAGTGTAGGGGTGTAATCTAATCCAGTTGAACAATAAGAGGTCCGAGTTCGGGGCAGTTGGTTTTTTTTCCTAAGCTTGAGCTCAGTTTGAGTTTGATTCGAATTTTAATTCTTAAACTTAAGCTTAGTTCGTAACGAAATTAAATAATTCAGGAATGACTTGAGCCAAGTTCAAAAATACCTCGTTTAAAAGTTCAATGAGTTTAGTTCTGCTCATTAACTTATCATTTTCAAGTCGTTAAATAAGTTGATGTTCTAGATCGTTAGACACATAATCAATCTCGAGTTAACAGTGTTGTTCACAAACAAGGTAAAATTTCTCAAGTTAAGAGTGTTGTTTACAAACAGGGTAAAATTTCTCTCTTTCATATAGTAAGTCTTAATGAAAATGTTGCTTCCAAGGTATAGTGGCCAGTCAATTGATTCTCAAGAATTGACGACTTATATGGTTTACTCCACCATGCATCTTCTACTTGTGTATCTATATTTACCTCCCTCTATATCGGTGGGTCGGCACTAAAGGGCCACTGAGGTAGCGGATCTATTTTTTTTTAATAGACATGTTAGCGAACTTTTAAACGAACATGTTCACGAGCTTATAAACTAAATACTATTAAACTTGAGCTTAACTTGATAATATTTTAAGCTCAAAACCAGGCTCAAAATCAACTTATTAACTTAATCAAACAAACTCTAATAAAATTTTTTTGGGTTGAGACCTCAATAGCTCGTGAACAGTTGGACTGTTTGAGAGCGACAAAGCTGGGTCTTAAAATAGGAAATTTAAGATACCTTTTAATATTTAATATTATTGTTTCAAAGTGTTCATTTAAAATGCCATTTAAATTCTTTTGTTATTGAGATATTTTAAAAATAATCTACAAAGTAAACAAAATATTTATAGCAAAATAATGATTTTTTTATAGTTATGAATTTTGGAATTTTAATAATTTCTAATATCGCCCACTCTAATTTATTATGTATTTACTTGTCTTATTTTTCAATTAAATATTCATTTCTTTTGCTAGAAGTAATATTTCAAATATATATTTTTATATTTATTTTAAAAAATATATTAAAAAATATAAAAGTTATTGCATGAACTAAATCAATCATAATCCCACTTTCAGTTGGCACTTAACTCACTTATCACACGCGTAATCCACCAAATCTAAAATATAATTATTAATCCAAATAATTTAATTAAAGCTCAGATTAGATTTATCTTTAATGTATTAATGGTCTCACACGTACTCCAAGACACACAACAGTCG
>JBBPFP011157774.1:0-11454 GCA_037974795.1 Kaempferia galanga | reverse complement strand
CCCGCCTCCGCGCGCAGCAAGAGTTCCTCCGCGCCACCGCCCTCGCCGCCGAGCGAGTCTTCCTCTCCGCCGAATCCATCCTCGCCCTCGACGAGGCCTTCGCCAAGTTCGTCACCATGTACCCCAAGTACCAGTCCTCCAGCCTCATCGACGGCCTCCGCCGCGACGAGTACTGCCACCTCGCCGGCGCCCGGGTCTGCCTCGACTACTGCGGCTTCGGCTTGTTCTCCTACCTCCAGAGCTTCCAGGCCTGGGAGTCCTCCGCGTTCAACCTCTCCGAGGTCACCGCCAACCTGAGCAACCATGCCCTGTACGGCGGCGCCGAGAAAGGCACGGCGGAGCACGACGTGAAGACCAAGATCATGGACTACCTCAACATCCCGGACAACGAATACGGCCTGGTGCTCACCTTCAGCCGGGGCTCTGCCTTCCGACTGCTAGCCGAAACCTACCCGTTCCGCTCCAACAAGAATTTGCTGACGATGTTCGACCACGACAGCCAGTCGGTGAATTGGATGGCGCAGCGCGCGAGGGAGAAAGGAGCCAAGGTCCGTAGCGCCTCGTTCAAGTGGCCGACCCTCAATCTCTGCTCCACCGAGCTGAGGAAGCAGATCTCCGGCAAGAGGCGGAGGAGGAAGGACTCCGCGGCGGGGCTCTTTGTGTTCCCGGCCCAGTCCAGAGTCACCGGAGCTAAGTACTCGTACCAGTGGATGGCCCTCGCGCAGCAGCACAATTGGCATGTGCTGCTCGACGCCGGAGCACTGGGGCCGAAGGACATGGATTCTCTCGGCCTCTCCCTTTTCCGGCCGGACTTCATCATCACCTCCTTCTACCGGGTGTTTGGTTTCGATCCCACCGGCTTCGGCTGCCTCCTGATCAAGAAGTCTGTGCTGGCGAGCTTGCAAAACCAGAATGGCCGCACCGGCACCGGAATGGTGAGGATCGTTCCGGTGTTCCCTCAGTATTTGAGTGATTCCGTCGATGGCCTCGATGCTCTGGATGGAATCGAAGGTGACACAGTCAATGGCCTAGCTGAATCTTCCATGTCTGATGCCCTGAAAGGAGCCCAATTGCCTGCATTCTCCGGCGCATTTACATCTGCCCAAGTGAGGGATGCAATTGAGTAGGAGATGGACCACGACAACAGCTCCGACCGAGATGGGGCAAGCACAATCTTTGAGGAGACCGAGAGTGTCTCGGTCGGGGAGGTGATGAAGAGCCCGGTGTTCAGCGAAGATGATTCCTCCGTCAACTCCTTCTGGATCGATTTAGGCCAGAGTACCGATCATACAGGACTATCATACAGGGGAAAGTTAGGGTCTCCATTGCCGGCTTCGTGGTTTGCTAGAAAGAAGAACATCAAGAAGGTGTCACCCAATTTCGGGTGCAGGGAATTGAGAAGCCCACTTAGCAATGATCATGTGCTGTCTTTCGATGCCGCTCTATTGTCGGTATCGCAGGAGCAAGATCACACGGAGGAAGGCCCCGGGGAGTCGTCATCGGAGATTTGGGCAAAGTATGCAGTCCCTGAACATGGGAATGAGATTGAGGAAGAACCAAAAGTTAAGGATGGCAAACTGAACCATGTCGAGGTGAACGACAGTGCCATAAGAAGGGAAACAGAAGGAGAGTTTCGATTGTTAGGGAGGCGGGAAGGAAATACTAACCGATTTGCGAGTAGTAAATTCCTGGGGATACACGAGACTGACCGAATCACAAGCATGGATCGCAAGGTTTCCTTCAGCACGGAGGACAACCGGGTTGCTGGAATAGGCTATGGCAATTTTGAATCTTGTGAAGTGTCTGGCCGTGCACTTGGCAGTAGTGATGATGACGACGATGACAATGCTACTCGAGGCGATGAGGATGGCAGTGTTCAGGAGTCTTGTAGATTGGAGCCTGAGATTGTTTGCAAAAACATTGATCATGTGAATACGATGGGCCTCAACAAAACAACACTGCGACTAAGGTATCTGATCAACTGGCTAGTGACATCGTTGCTGCAGTTACGGTTACCGGATTCGTTAGCGGGAAGTGGTGATTCTCTTGTTCAAATATATGGTCCGAAGATTAAGTACGAACGGGGTGCGGCCGTGGCATTCAACGTGAAGGATCACAATCGGGCGGTGATCAAGCCCGGAATTGTTCAAAAGCTAGCTGAGGAAAATGGGCTCTCTCTCGGTATCGGGTTTCTCAGCCATATAAGGTTCTTGGACAATCAGAAACATTTACACAGTGAACTTCTTACCGATCCTGCGTTATGTCCCGCAAACGGTGGCCACGAGAGCAAGAGCAAAAGTAAGAACAATGTCGTTCGGGTGGAGGTTGTCACAGCTTCGCTAGGGTTCCTCACAAACTTTGAGGATGTGTACAAGCTGTGGGCATTTGTGGCCAAGTTTCTGGATTCTGCATTCCTCAAGAATGACAGATTATCCACCATTTCTGAGATTCCAGAAACATGAGACCGAAGCACAACCAGCAACCTCTTTTTGTAGCTCGATCGAAACAGTAATCATCGAACCCTAAAGTCTGTTGAGGGTATTGTATCGACGACGGGGAATGCATCCTGAACTCTTCCTGCCTCAAGGAAGAACTTTGCGTGTGTTCCATCAAGTCGAATCGATTCATTCTTGGTCTTCTTTTGGAGGTACAAGTTTGATGTAGAGTTGAATTGAGCAATATATTTATCATCACCAAGTTCTGAATATTGCCCCTCTTTTTTTTAAAAAAAAATCTTGATTACGTTAGGAGTTCCTGTTGGATTATCTCGCTAAATTTCTGGATTTGTGTTAAATGTGTTAATCATTCTTCGTTACATTCAATCTCTTCTACAATCTCCATTGACTAACGAAGGATGACTCTGAAAATTGTTAGTTAATTTTTTGATAATGTCAGTTAGATGTATTGACAATATAGTTCTAAGTTAGATTTTGTCTATGTTTTTAATGTATGCGTCAAGTGTACAAGGATTTATCATATTACAAATGGATGGAGCTCGTGAAGCTTATTGACTCGACCGGTTCAAGTTAGATTGACGGCTGCGAAAAAGTGAAGAAGTTTGGGAGGAAATTTGAGAACTCCAAGACATGTAGCATTGAGTGTTGGACTCACACAATTAGTTGACGAGGCCTACAATTAGAGTCTGGCCTAGCCCAATCTATCGCTTAGCGTCTAGGTCAAGTTGGGCGCATGACTTGAGCGTGTCGAGCCGAGCCACGAACCTTCAAACTACCAATGTCGGCCCTCCTCGCGAACAATAAAAACAAGTGGATCGTTCACGGATCATGGATGGAAGATTGCCCCTCTTCTCTTTTTTCTCATCAAAAGTGGTAAGCTTTTGATAGAGGCAGCAAGGTGATTGAGGTGGGTGAAAACAAAAGGAGTGGGGTTTCAAATTGTTAGGAGAAGGAGCAAAAAGAAAAAAAGGCGGTGCAAAAAGTCGACAAGCTTTTTGAGCTCAATTATTGGCACACTACTCCTTCCTGGCCCAAACTCTCACACGTTTTATTACCCCTAGATGTTAATTCAAGAAGTGAGTAATTGATTAATAATTAATTTTTTAAAAAATGAAATGTAAACAAAATGAGTTAGTTTTTAAATTTTAAAATAGAGACCAAATCGAATAAATTGAAATAATCAAGATTAGTTTTTATAAGAATGAATTTCCAAATGGATTAAATCAGAGAAAATGTTTTCAATTTTGTGGAGAGTTTTGATGGAAAGAAGGAAGTTTATGATACACAGCAGAAAAAGAAAGAGAGAGGAAAAGTGGAGAGGACAAGGGAAAAGTAAAAGGCGAGGAGGGTAAGGCAAGTCGAGTACATGAGAATGGCATTTGACCATGCAAATTAAAGCATGCAAAAGCTGCAATTCTGGGGCTAGGGTGCTATGTTTCTCATATCTGATTTTGTATAGATCCATTTAAAAAAATATTGACTATGCAAATGATCTGGATTAACTTTTTTTTAAAAGTGTTAATGTATAGGTTTAGTCGATAATACGATGAAAAATAATATGATGGGTTAATATATAATTATGAAAAATATATGTTAATATATAATCTAGAAACCAATATTAAAGTACGTAGGGTTGCACTTGCATGGCTCAATGAATACAAGTCAAATCCACTTTCACCTCCTCGAGAATTTCTTCCTCTATTTTTCTTGACTCTTGAAAAACATAATTATGCATAAGAAAATAAGGATTAATCCAACTAATCGTATACATAACCTTTACTAGTTCAATAAAAGATTGATTAATTAATATGAGAATCTCACTAGTTAATATTATTAATAGAGAATTTCATGATCACTTGTTACCCATCACTTTCACTTTATAAATTCTTCCTTCCACTAAAATATTACTACAATTAATTTATTATTTTTTAGTCTAACAATTTTAAAACATTTATATTATTTATAACTAAATGAATTTCTCAAAATGATAAGAATGAGGATGGTAAGTCACATATATTAACTCTTCTACAACATTTGTCCAATAACTTAAATTCATGGCAACATGAATAGTTGTTTGATAGTAACAAATGAACTAAATTTAGAAGACTATTTTTTTATATAAAAAAAAATAAGATTTTGAATTTATATAATAATATTATAAAGATAAATTTAAGCTTTTTACTCGTGTCTCATATTTAATGTGGTACCCACTAATAATAGTCCAACCCTAATAAAAACCCTAATGCATCTAAAGCCACAATCTCTTGGCATCTATTTCTCTATTCCATTTTTATTCTTTCCTTTTATGTTAATATTGTACCTCTAGCTTCTTAAAAGCATTTCCTTTATTTTGATTTTATTTTTTTAAATAAATATTTAGCTTTAGCTTCCACTCTCCAAGAACATAAGACTCATCTCCCTTCTCCCTATTTATTCATCCACTCCTCACCTTGCCACTTTACCATCTATCACTCTCGTTGTTCTTCTTACCCTTTCTTCTTGCTCAATTCCTTCCATCCATGGCAGCCATCTCATTTCCGGATCTCTCGCTCCACATCTGTCCCCCCGCGAGAGGTGTTTTCGATCAACATGACACAAGTTTTCCCCATCACAATGAAAGTGATGCAACCGCAAACCAAGTTGATGAAGTTGGGATTGAGCCCATGCTTAGCCAAGGGCACCTTGATCATCCATCACAAATCTACAGAGTTAAGCGCAATTCAAGGTCCAGGCACGGCGGGAGGAGCGTCAGGGCTCCAAGAATGCGGTGGACCACCACCCTCCATGCTCATTTCGTTCATGCGGTGGAGCTCCTCGGTGGCCATGAGAGTGAGTGCACTAACTAATAATTGAGCTTCGCGAGTTGTTATCATGTATCATATGGCAATAAGTTGGACTCTATGTATCGAAGAATTAATTAAATGATTCAAGAGTACTAATACAGGAGCTACACCAAAGTCAGTTTTGGAGCTGATGAATGTGAAAGATCTTACACTGGCTCATGTAAAGAGCCATCTGCAGGTACTGATTATTGATAAAGTTCCTGCAAATTTACTGCCTTAGCTAGGGTTAGGGGTTGTGCATGGGTTAACAACAAGATCATGAGTACAGAGGACAACATGGCATCTGTGGCAGTGTAATCTTTGCATGGTAGACTTTTGCCTGCAACTATTATTCTTTTATCAATTAATTATTTGCTTATACATTATTGTTTTCAGATGTATAGAACAGTCAAGAGCACTGATCACAGAGGAGACACTGCAGGTAGAGAAAACTTCACCTTGCCCTAGTTAGGGGTTTTGAACATTCAAATTCAGTTCGCAACACTGCATCTTCGTATCTCTTCTATTTAGCACCATTAGGTCAAAGATAACAGCCGATTGTATGCAAATTGTTATGTAAACTACAAGGAACCCTTCCTTTTGTCTAGCAAACTTTTGTGGTTGAATGCAAAAGTTTACTCTCTTTTCTTGGGATAAATCTTTATGCAGATGCGAATGATGGTTAGTGTAGTGAACTAGTGATATATGTCATTTGGTGTTTGTTGGCAATGAGGGGCAGTCACCTCACTGGGCCTTTTTTTGAATTATTAGGCTGGTGTTACATAAAGTAGTTGCAGGGCATTTGGATTTATCTTAAAAATAAAAAAAATAAAGTAAAATTTTAGGGTTAAAGTTGCAGGACAAGATCAAAAGGGGTGGAACCAGAAGAGTGCAGATCATGAGGAAGGGCCAAATGAACATAAAGTAGCTGGGAATGACATGAGCATGATGAATAATTACTATAGGGTTACTAACCCTAATTCTTGTGATCATTCCTCAAGCTTCACCACAGGAACACAGTTACTACTGCTACCCAGCTCTCCAAGGTCAGTCCTTTATGTATATTCCTCAGTAGTATTTGGAGTCTAAATGAGTCGATAAACATATTTCAGAATAAGCTAGTTAAGCATTTTGTGCATTTTCTACACTCAACCATGATAATCTCAAATTACCTTGATGGATCCTACTTCAAAATACATATTTACAATGTAAATAGAGTCATATTCCAAGTAAAAATGACTAAAAAAGCTGATTTGAAAATCAATAATTATACCATAAAACGGGGGAAAAATTTTTGTGCAGGAATATGCTAAGATCTACAATTGGCTATACCTGCAAATCATTAATCAGGCAACATCTCTTGTCACCAGCTTACTTCAAAACCAAAAGTTTGTGTGGCAATCGAAGAGATCAGGTACATATGCAAAGTTTTAGCAGTACGTAATTGGTGTTGAGTTCATCGTTTTTCAAAGACTGAATGCATTCACAACAGGTTTTGGTGGAAAATCTACTGAAACAATCTCAAGAAATTCCAAAGCCGGAAATGATCTCCAATAGCATGCCAAACCTAGACATGACTTTGGGCCGCTAGAAAATTTTAAGGCGAGCAATTCAAGTGTATTGGAGATCATGCACGCCCAACCATTTTAGCTTAATGCATGGTGGTGTCAACGGAAAGAAGCTTGAAATTAATCACTAATCCTTCTAAAGTTGGGAGAGACTTGTGTGTGTGTGTGCGCGCATGTGTGTGTGTCGTGTGCATTTTGGTTTGGCGGTATGATGCTAAGAGTCAAAACATATTTGTTGAGTTGGACCCTTGGCATGCATATGTTGTACATGTAAACTAGTTTTGATTGGGTTAATCTAGTGTTATTTGTGTAATTGATGATTGGGGTTCTGTTTATTTTGTAAGCATAGCAGCAAGAACTAATGTGGTACGGATTATGGTTAAAATACAGTAAATTTGAACTAGAAAAATGGATATCCACATTCAGGCAAATTTTTTTATCGAAGAAAGAAGGAAAGGAGAGGGATGTATACTTACACATTCTTCTCTGTGAGAAGTGAGTGAGAAGTGGAGCTTGGTTCTGTGCTATACATTGATTCAACATTGCCACCGCCGAGTGACCATTCCTCAGTCCAGCAAATTATCTCTCTTGCATATTGTAGTGCTGCATTGACAGAATCAGAATCCAATCCGTTAGCGTGTGTAACATAGAGTTTCCTCCCGGTGATTGACTGAAACAGTGTCTTGAATTCCTTTGCGACGTAGTGAAAAGCTTGCTCGGCTTTTGTGGCTTCTAAGGACCTGCGACTGGTGTTGTTTCGCTTAGGTGGGTGACGGCTTATGAGTGGATGGAAATTGTTGAACCATTCACATAAGCTTAAGGGAGTGATGTCTAGCTTCTGATCAAACAAATCAAATTTGCTAAGTATTAGAAGAAAATCTTTCTCTTCAAAGGTCGGATGACTAACAATGCTCTCAAAGAGTCTTCGGTTCTCTATCATCTTATTGATGACTGCACCACTTGTATCTCTGTAATATTCATCGTAGTCAGTCAAAGCAATGCAGAAAATCACCATCCTTGTGTCTTCAAACATGTCTAGCCATTTGCAGTTCCTCTCTCCGGTACCTTTGTAAGGTCCCCGGATGAGCTGGTACCTACCATAAATGAGTTGGAAGTATGCATTAGAATTCTAGTAGATGATACTTGACAGAAAGGACCCTGTCCTCGACATTCTACCAGGAAAGTAAAAAACTCAAAATTCCAGCTTCAACAACATTTAGGAATTAGTAGAATCAAATCTCATAATCTTCAACCATTGGAAGATCTGAAAAAAATATAATCTGACACTTTTTTTCCCATTTCCGATATGCATGGAAAAATGCTTCTGTTGCACCTATAGCATTTTAACGTGAATTGTCAAAATTTTGCAACATCAAAACAATCACTGAAGATAGCATTAACTAACCTTGAGATTGTTTGCCGTTGCTCATGATCATCTATACTACTTCCAGTACAAGGTAATTGTAACTCTGTCGACACTATTCCATTGGAGGAATTTATTCCATCCACATTTATAATGTCTACATTAGATGGTTCATAATCGTCTCTGGATATATCAATGACCTGAAGAATAAACAAAAACAGTTTTAGTAACAAGTTTTGATGAAGGAATCACATATTATTAAGTTCACCACAGTTTCCAGTATGTAGACTAATGAAAGGGAATGTTCAGTTGCTGTTCATCTTATTGACATGTTTCCTGAGAAACATTAAGCCTCTCGCACTTCTATGTTGGACAGTTGGAACTGGTCATTTGAAAAGCAAAACCATCAATGTCAATCCCAAGCCCGCGTGAAAGAATGAGGGTTGTGTTAGGAATCACCATGAAATAATATCAAAAAGCTTATACTGATAAATGATCTGTTTCCTCTACAAGTCCTTTTTGCTATCTTATCTATTGGAAATGCTAATCTGATGCAAGATGATCCATTTATTTGAGAACAACTTTCAGTGTTATCTCGTTCATTGGAAGGTAAGACCCAAGATGAAGCTGATGAAGCAAATAGAATGTATTTTAAATAAACTGGTTCAGGGGTCTAAAGACAAGTTATTTCCTTGTTCCCGTATTTTACTATCTCCAAGACAGTTTATTTTGCATGAATCTTAATGCATCTAAGAAATGTACTCAGGGAACAAAACAATTTCTTTATTTTATTCTATCTACTTTCCTGTGAGATCGCCGACGAAAGCACGCAAGGCTTTTGTGAGATTGCCAACCTAAGCACACATTTTTTCTACCCCATTGAATTTTCTAATTTTACCAAAAATTAATTCTTACGTTGTTGCATGCCAACAACTCAAATGTTAAATAACAATCTTGCAAATTGCAATACGAAGTCCATGTCCTTGGTCAATATGTTATGATAATTGATCTGCCACACAAGCCATTTTATATAGATTTTCTCTCATCCTACATCACAAAATCAACCTGTTTGAAGATCATAGTAAGTATACATATTGTTAATTGGGATACAAAGAATGCTTCATCTTTGTTGAATAGTGAGGTATTTTTATATACAAACTAAGTATCTATTTTAGAAAACTATAATTAAAGTAATTGATAATTAGCTTAATTGACATATACACACACACTCATATACACCAACATTATGGGAACTAATATATACAGAATTACAGACATGGTATATAATATATATACCATAGTTTAGCTGGTATTGAAATTTTAAGTCCTACTTCAATCAAAAGTTGATATATCCATACTATGTCACACACAGACTGTGTCATAGCCCTGTATTCTGATTTTGCACTAGATCGTGACACAATGTTTTACTTTTTACTCTTCCATAAGATTAAATTTCCTCCAACAAACATACAATAACACGAAGTAGATCTTCTATCCATTTTGGAACCTGACCAATCTGCATTTGAAAAACATTCAATGTGAGCATGCCTATGATTTTCATATATGATACCTTGTCTAGGTGCTCCTTTTAAGTAACATAAAATTTGCTCTAACGTTGCCCAATGATGAATGATTAAAGATAACATAAATTGACTGACAACAACACTCACCGAATAAGCAATATCTGAATGAGTCACAGTAAGATAATTTAACTTCCCAACCAATCTTCGATATCTCTCACGATGTTCAAATAGGTCCCATCTCTTGTGAGGTACATGTTCTCAATCATTGGAGCACTACAAGACTTTGCCCCTAAATTTATGTCTCAGTTAATAAGTCGAGGACATATTTTCTTTGCGATAAAAATATACCTCTTTTACTCCTCATAACTTTAACACCCAAGAAATATTTTAGCACTTCTAAGTCTTTTGTATGAAACTGAGTATAAATGAAAGATTTAAGAGATGAGATTCCCGTAGTATCACTTCCAATGATAATAATATCATCCATATATAAAACTAATAGAATGGTACCAACTCCTGATTGCTTATAGAATACAGAATGATCAGACTTGCTTTTTTATCATACCAAAATTTTCAACAACCTGACTAAATTTTCCAAACCAAGCATGGACTCTGTTTTAAAGCATATAAAGCCTTTCGAAGACGACAAACTTGCCCTGACTCCCCTAAGCAACAAAACTTAAAGGTTGCTCCATATACACCTTCTCTTGAAGATCACAGAAAAATATTTTTGATATCAAGTTAATATAAAGACCAACGATGAGTAGCGACCATTAAAATAAACAATCAAATAGATGTTATTTTTATAACAGGAGAAAAAATATCAGAATAATCTAACCTATAGGTCTGAGAATAGCTTTCAGTGACAAGACAAGCTTTTAATCAGGCAACTGACCCATCCGGATTGACTTTAATTGTAAACACCCATTTGCATCCCATAGTTCGTTTCCCTGAAGGTAGATCGACCAAGTCCCAAATGTCATTGTCATCTAAAGCATTCGTGTCCTCTATCATTGTATCTTTCTAACCAGGATGAAATACGACCTCACGGACAGTATTAGGAATAGAGATAGAATCAAATGAAGCAATAAAAGAACAAGCGGAAGACGATAAGCCATTAAAAGTAGCATAAGTACATTGACGTTTACCTTTGCATAACGCAATAGGAAGATCATCATCACTCGGGACTAGATCTAGATATGAGAACAAAGTAGTAGGTGCAGGACATGAATCCAGAGGTTGACGTCATGATAGGTGGTTTGATAGGAGCCAATTTCGAGACGAATTCAGATGATGTGATATAATACACAAACAAATCATCCTCCTCCCTTTGACGAGTTAGAATAGGTGACGATGGAAAATAAGGTGTGAGACAAGATATTTGTTAATATTGGGGCAATAACACCTAACCTTTCCGAAGACGAGAATAACTAGGAAGATACACTGCAAAGACTTGGGATCTAATTTAGTGTCATGCGAATGAACATCCCGAACAAAACAAGTGCTACCACATATCCTAGGGTTAACAAGAAACGACTTATTGGGAAAAAAGACTTCGTAAGAGATCTCACCATGAAGAACTGTGGATGGTATGCGGTTAATGAGAAAATATGTTATAGAAAATGCATAGGCCCAAAAAGGTTTGGGAACATTCATTTGAAATAAAAGGGTCCGTGCAGTCTCAAGAAGATGTCTACTTTTACATTCAACCACACTATTTTG
>JBBPFP011157345.1:0-11459 GCA_037974795.1 Kaempferia galanga | reverse complement strand
TGTACTCTGGTAATACCGAGTTAAAGTTGTCGACCGACAGAACATATTTGGACTTTCATCCATCTGGTCGGCCAATCCTGCGTCTGTTCAATCGGTCCAACATGGAGACTTGAGCTTTACTAGGAAGGTAGATGAGAAGGATTATATTCTTCAGTGTTCTACCACGTGGTGCCAAACTAGCTTCTCCTTCACGTGACAAGTGGCACCTGGTTGACACCCTTATCGTCCTCCACGTAAGTTGCCCAAAATTATACCGAATCAGCATTGATGGCGTCTTAGTGCAGTGCTGCATGCCGAGCTGTGCTGCCTTTCTTCCACCCTTCCTTATGCATCGATCCTTCGCTGCAACTCAATGCTGAAGGGAGTTTGTTTGTTCATGAAAATCGCAGCCTCGTCTTTCACGGTAGCTGCGCAGTGTGTCGTCTGAAACAGTGGTCGACGCACAGCCGCAGTATCGGCATCGTTTTGCGCGCTCGGCCGTAACGTGGGGTCCACTAGGAGGAAGGGTATTATGGTAATTAAATAAAAAGGGAAGGGTGGTTTGTTGAAACCGTGGGACGGTGGTCTGGTAGACGAACCAGGAGGAAAAGGAAGCGTCGACGGGAGGACGGTTTGGGAGGGAACTTTATTGGGTGATCCTTATTGCGAGATATTTCTCTCGATTCGGGGACGTCTCGGATTGAGGATTCTGCCCCGATTTGTGTCTCACTTGCCTGGATTTGGGTGTTTTGTGCCTGTTCTACTGCTCCTGAGGCTTTGGCGGAGAGGAAAGGGAGTGCCGTGTTCGGGAGGCTGCTCCCGATTTGCGTCTCACTTGCTTCGAACTGTTTATGGAGTTCAATGTTGGAGCTGTAATGCTCTCGATGAGTGGTAGGTGTGTTTTTTGCGAAGTTCCGAAGAACAGTTCGAAGCAATTTTCCTTTGTTTCTGTAGTTTCTTCCTACGTACTTTCATCTCCAGCGTAGTGTAAGAGGGGATGATGGGGAATCGTGGAAGCCATCATCGCATCGCTCACATGAATCGTCTGGACGGATGTGTGATTTGAAGGCTCGAAGAAGCTCGTCCGAAGCTTGTCGATTTGAAAGCTCGAGGAGCCTGCTACTGTGCGAGGTAACAGCGCTCACTTTTGCACAGCGTTTCCCTCGCTAGCTAAGCGTGCGCGTCGACAGACAGCAGTGGTTTTGCAAACTCCCCTCCCTGTCCTAGAAAAGATCCCATCTTTGGTCAGAAAGTCACGGCAGAGCAGAAATGGAGGCCACAAAGATGTTAAAAAGGGGCTCCTGGTAGTCTGGTACCGCTGAGGTAAAAAGACAATGCGCAGAGCAAATGGATATAAAAAGGGCTAAAACGTTGTCTTTATCCAACACATCGCGATCACAGTGATTACGTTTACCTTGGGGAGGTTATTAACGCCTGCCGTTGTTTGTTTGCTTGTGGATGCTTTAATCTATTGGATAAAAAGGAAAGGGTGGTTCAAACGCTTGTAATGTTGGATATGGGAACCACTCGCCTGCCTTCTTGTCCTTCACCTGTCTTCTTCTGTAGTTTGAGCTGGGTTTGAAAGCCATGGTTTGGTTGTGAAGTTCTTTGTAAATTCCTTCCGGCGGAGATGAGCACCGGCCAGCAGCCGAAGCGCGGGAAGACGGATGAGGTCCTTGATGATCCCACGAACATAGTCGTCGGCGTCAAGGCGTCGAAAGAAATACAAAAGACAGCACTAATGTGGGCTCTGAAGCATGTTGTTCAGCCTGGTGACTGCATCACGCTCATCGTTGTGGTTTCACCACACAATTCTGGTAACATTCTTCTCTCAACGTTTGATCTTCTCTGGTAGTTCTGGTTCCTATTGGTTTATCAAGTAAAGTGCTTATATCTTTGTCTCTAACCTAGATAGCTGCTTTGTATGTAGTTGGTTCCTTACTGCTCTTCTTAAGATTAGCTCTGAAGAAGGCATTCATTCCATTGGTATGGATGTTATCGTCAAGAAAATAGTTTAGATGGAAAAAAGGGAAGAAATTACATTATCTTAGTTAGGCTAAAATCTAGAGGCTCAAATTTCCCTCCTCCACTTCTGCCTGATCTATGTGAAGATAAATGAAGTATTTGTAAAGAGCTTAATTTTTTTTTTTTTTAATTTCTTCTCGCTCCATTCAAGTATATGCAATATTGTTGTTCTTGTGGAGAATTTTCTTCTAAAGGAAGCTTTTTTGTCCAGTAAATTGCTTCACATGTATCTACAAGAAACTGAGGCTGGGTTCCCTTAGGATGAGAAGATCAACAATGTAGTTAGGCATAGAAGACTATGCCTTTACCAAACTTTTTTTTCTATTTTCTGATGATCTGGGTGCTTTCTTTGTGTCTTGAAAAGTTCAATTTTCTTTATAATCCTCGAGTTACTTTAAATTCATGTTTCGTTCTTCAGGCAGAAGACTATGGGGCATTCCTAGATTTTCAGGGGACTGTGCTAGTAGTCACAGAAAGCCACAACCTGGAGCTACGACAGAGCAAAAATGTGATATCACTGATTCTTGTTCTCAGATGATGCTTCAACTTCATGATGTTTATGATTCAAATAAGGTAATTTGCTAAAGCTGCAGCTGCCTCATTCTTGTCACCTCTTTTCTTACTACAGTTTTGTTTGTTTTCTCTTGTAGATAAACATCAAGATAAAAATTGTTTCTGGATCACCTTGTGGTGCAGTTGCTGTCGAATCCAAGCAAATTCAGGCAAAGTGGGTCGTATTGGACAAGTAATGTTCTGACTTGTAGTGGATCTAAGTGTTAGTCAATACTGATTGTTTTTTTCCCTAGTTGATTGGTAATTGTGGATTGGATCAAATCTTAAATTTTATAGAAATATATAGACATAAATTGTTGTTTTGGTGTTCATTGCCTTCTTTTATATGTATTGCACAGACAACTGAACCATGAAGAGAAACGATGCATGGAGGAACTACAATGTAACATTGTGGCCGTGAGGCATTCCCAACCAATATTTCTCCGATTGAATCTTTTTACATCTCCGAGGGAACAGCCCCAATTGCCTTTGCAAATGCTTGCTAATTTTAGTGCGTCAGCTGAGAAGACGACTACAGATACAAAAGATTCTGTCAATTCAGGTCTGGTTGTGACACCCACTAGCAGCCCTGAAATGGCAACATCGTTCACTACTACTGAACCTGGAACATCCTCGGCTTCAAGCTCTGATCCTGGAACTTCTCCTTTTCTTATCCCTCAAAATTTTGGCATTCTTAAGAAAGAGGAGATGAAACGAAAAGAAATGCCGAATTTGGATGTTTCAAGCTCCGGTTCGGATAATGAGATTGTGAGCCCTTCAAGGATAGACTTTCAGCTGCGGTTGAAGGAGATCGTTGGCGTCAGACAACAGTCTTCTAGAGATATTGAGGAAGTAGCATTGAAGCTCAAAAAAGATGTCAATATAGCCTCCAATAAGACATTGTTGAAGAGATTCCCCAAACATAGTAGGGAATCTGCAGTTAGCTCATTTTCTGACAACATGGAGTTCAGTTTCAGTGGCAATGTCAGAGATGCCATGCCATTGCCTACTAATGCACATCAAGTGGCACCACCTCTGTGTTCAATATGTCAGAAGAAGGCCCCAGTTTTTGGAAAACCGCCAAGGTGGTTCAGTTACTCTGAGCTGGAACTTGCTACTGATGGGTTTTCACAAGCAAATTTCTTAGCAGAAGGTGGGTTCGGATCTGTGCACCGAGGGGTCTTGCCTGATGCTCAGGTAATTGCTGTTAAGCAACACAAACCAGCTAGCTCTCAGGGAGATCAAGAATTCTGCTCGGAGGTGGAAGTTCTTAGCTGTGCACAGCATCGCAATGTGGTGATGCTAATTGGATTCTGTGTCGAAGATGGTAGAAGATTGCTTGTTTATGAATACATCTGCAATGGCTCGTTGGATTCTCATCTCTATGGTAAAGTTTCACATTGCAATTAATGTCCTAGGTTATGGTTTCTAGTTTTAACTGCTGTTACAGGTATTGAAATGAAGAATTATGTCTCATCAACTCATTTCCTTGTCCTTTTTTTTTGGGAAAAAAATACCTGAGTTAAATTGAACAACACATCTTGCATGCCAGTAAATCGAACAAACATAATTGAAGTGAGCCTTTGTTTGTTCACTGGTGCTTTGATTTATGTTATTGACAGTGAGCTTTATATATTGAAACAGAATTGGTTGAACATCCAACATTATTTTCTTGTTTTTCTTTTATATAAGAATTGGAAATCCTGTTTTATTTAAACATAGAAAGAATATAGTGGAGACTGAGAAATTCTTTGATAGCGAACCGGTATAGAATTGCTGATTGGTGCTCCAATGTTATCACTGGTGACTTTGTCCTTATTAACTTAGTTTGTACGTAGAGCATATGCTGTTGGGGACAAAGTTCATTAGTATATTGTCCTTTACAATGTAAATCACTGATTGCCTTGTAATGGTTGAAGGCTTATATTTAATCAATGTTGCATCTACCTCACACTATTGTACTGATTCTTTCAGGTCGTAATAGAGAACCACTTGAATGGGCTTCTAGGCAAAAGATTGCTGTGGGAGCTGCTCGTGGTTTAAGATACCTTCATGAAGAGTGCAGAGTTGGTTGCATAGTCCACCGCGACATGAGACCAAACAACATTCTTATTACTCATGAATTTGAACCACTGGTAAAAGAACCATGAACTCATCTCCCAACCTTCCTTGCTTTAAGCCATGGATTTAACTAAAACTCTATCTTAGATTTAATATGATATCCTTTGTCCACATCCAAATCAAGAAAAAGTTATCTCCATTAAATAACTATTCAGAAACATAACATATCACAAGTTAAGCATGAAATTCTTTTGGAAAACAACCCAAAAGTGTGAAATGTTGTCAATGATCATTTTCATATATTATTCTTGAAGGTTGGAGATTTTGGTTTAGCAAGATGGCAGCCAAATGGTGATCTTGGTGAGGAAACAAGAGTGCTAGGCACCTTCGGGTAAGACTTGTTATACATACCCTTGTTTTCCTAATCCACAACAGTTTGAATAATTTGGTGTTTTGCTGTAGGTTTTTAGCCCCAGAATATGCCCAGACTGGGCAAATCACAGAAAAAGCTGATGTATATTCTTTTGGAGTAGTGCTGATGGAGCTTGTGACGGGCCGCAAAGCAATCGATATTAACCGACCAAGGGGACAGCAGTGCCTCATTGAATGGGTTAGTGCCCAAGTGTATGTGCATTAAGTCAGTCACTTATCGGTTTGCCTATAGATTGAATGGGTTAGTGCCCAAGTGTATGTGCATTAAGTCAGTCACTTATCGATTTGCCTATAGATTGTTTTATAGCCAATCCAATTGCTCTATTATGATCTCATTCTAGTATCAGTAATTTGCATCACTATCTGAGCAGGCTCGTCCGCTACTAGCAGTGTGTGAAATGGATGAGCTTATCGATCCCCGCCTAGGTAAGCAATATTGTGAGCATGAAGTCCATTCAATGTTGCGCGCAGCATCACTTTGTATTAGGTATGATCCTCGAGCCAGACCTCGCATGTCACAGGTATACAATTCATTTAAGTAACATTGTCGCGATACAGCAGGATAGCTATGTATTCTTTTCTGATACTTTGACACTTGTCCAATATCATACAAAAGGTTCTTCGGATACTGGAAAGCGACATGGTTATGGAACCAAATTATGCATCATCACCAGGATACGGTAATGGGAACAGCAGTGCTCGAATGCAATCTGCCCAGCCATGGCGAAAAACTCCTATCTACGATAATTTAAGATCGCCTTGTGACGCAACAAGGGAGAACAGAATGAGAAGATTTTGACACGCCAAACCTCCTGTCTTAGTGCCCTTTATGAGATAATGTAGGCTTCCGGTGTATAGTAGAAGATGTCACTAGTATCTACCTATCTTTTTTTCTCTTTAGTGAACTTGTTGGGATATCAGAAAAGATTGTGTGTTTGGATTCTATGTTTAATTTACCGGATGATATAAGTTTGCCTTCAGTTCTTCATTCCAAGTTTTTGGTTTCACTTGTCATTTTCATGTTAGCACATCAATGCACGCTTTCTTTTGTCATTTGTCTGGTTGAAGCTGGTTAATTATTGGCATTCATTTCTACAGCTTGGTTGACAGATGAACACAAGGAGGGATCAAAGGTAAAGTAAACAAGGATATGGGGACAATCACACATCATCTGAGACAAAATAACATGCAGCAGAAAAGACTGCAAGATAATTAAATATATATACACACACATGTATATAGGGACCATTACTAGCTCATAATTTGGCACTGGTGAGGAAACCACTTATTACAAGGAAACATAACTTCATCATGACCTGCATAGTACACTTCTGAGTATGGACCAGATGAGCAAAATGCCAGTGGTACAGGGCATCATCATCACAAGCCACAGACCTTGTCAAACATCAATGGGGCCACAGCAGAGGTAACAAAGGAGCAGCCATTCAATTTTTAATACTTCAGGAGAAAGACAAAGGCAATGCATATCAGTTTTTTTCTTACTTCAATTCAAAGTGATAGATTTTACATCATGTTAACATCTCTGTTATTGCAAAAGTTCCAACGAAGATGTTTGTGTTGGATTAGTTAAATCAGTATGAAGAAGATACACTGAAACTTTAGGTCTAGAAAGAGTATGATTGAGTTAACTTTGATGTTACCATCAATCTTCATATGACTTTTCATATGGAGAAGCTAAATAAATTGATCAGGTTAGATATAGGCTTAGTTGATTTATGTGTTGCGTCGGGCATGACGTATGACATAAACTAAGTTCAGGTCCAATCAACTTGTGCACAGACTTGGTCGTCATGGAGCAATAACAGCTCAATAGATCAGCACATTGAGCCATTGCCATTGTTCCCCCAAAAGAAAGGAATTCATCAATGACATCATTAAAGCAATCAGTTTGTAATGTGTTTTATGATCACCTCTGCCTGCATTATTACATGAATGTGGTCTTTTAATTCAAGTGCTAAACATATTAATCATTTTAGATGATTTTCAGCATAGTTTAGTAGAGCTTAAATATATCATGAGAACACATTGGAGGTTCTAAAAGACTTGTAAAAGAGGATTTTGGAAGTGATGATAGAACAATCTACCATAAATCCTCTTACTACCAACAAAGATCCCTTGAGATGCCTCCAAAATATGATAACTTTGCCATGCAATTAGCAAGAACATTTCTGAAGACAGTGCATGTGAAAGGGATTGCCTATCATACATTATCTAGATTGGCTTTTCAAATGGGATTCTCAACTTATATCTTAAAGAATCAGCATATCCTTCTTTTCACAGATTGGTGATAGCAAATGGAGGATGATGCCATTTTGTTTGCTTAGTGGTGGAGATTCCTTTAATTGCCATTGACCAGCACAAATAGGATAAGCATTTATTTCTTCTCAGTGTCATTGTTGTTCATTTTTATATCTTATCTTTTGTTTTCTGTATCCTTCACAATCAGATGATGGATGGCTATCAACAATGAATGGTTTCATTATATTTTGTCTCCTGATGGCAATTATTGCACTTTTTAAAGATTCAGCCAACACTGATTGAAGCCTAAAATTTGACTGATAATTAAAACAGACCATCCTAATTTGAAGCTTTTACTGTTTGTAATCATACTTATTTGATTGCACACTCACCGCAACAACAACGACAACAACCCAGAGGAAACTTGCCATCGAAAGGAGACGGCGAGAGGGTAGAGATTTAACGACAAATCTTAACGAGAAGATGACAGAGGAGACTTTTTGTGCATCTTAAACTACTATAGAACATGCTTCTTATCATTTATAAGAGATAACAACATAATGGTTTCTGATTAAGTGCTAATGGAAGTAATTAATCTGTTGGAATAGAATCCATTCAGATAATAAAGCACTTCAGAAAGCTGGTAGAAAAGAAAAGGCAAACTGTTATGTTTCAGATATAACTTCCTCAGTTGCATCCCAAACTCAAAGATTGTAATACGTTATAGTGCAGATTTAGATAAGATTTGGTTTAAGAAAATCCAAGAAACTATGTTGAAAGGGATAAAAAACAAAGAAAGGAAAAAGCTCCAAAATTCTTTGGATTGACTGGTCTAGGCAAACAGTAATGTCCACCGAGAGTTGAGGATTCTGTGTCACTAGCAAGCTATCAGTTTTTATAATGATTAAGGACTTTTGATCTTTTTTAAAATGTAATTAAAGGCTTGTGGATTAAGGAACTTGGTACCATGGATTAGTAGAAGCTCTAGTTATATATGATGTCTACTTAAAGTGCTTGGTTTTAGTGAATAATAATTTTAGAATTTGGTTAAAAAATACTTTTAAAATATCAATTCTTGCAAAACTATTAGAGGAAGTGATTAAGCGAGACCAAGCGGTTTAAGTGGGACGGGGTTCAAGCAAGCTAAGTTTGCAAAAAAAAAAAAAAGTCAAGCTTGTTGCCTTTTATCATATTCAAGTTAAATTTCATCACAAACACACTATTATAGTACTTATATTGTTTTTCTTATATTCAGCCATGAAACCAGCCATATGCATCACTATCCAAGAGTTGATAGGAAGCTCTGATCATTAAAGCTCCCATAAACAAATGCAACCAAAACATCAAATCCAACATCATGGTGCCTCTTCAACATCCAAAGGTACTTCCTCCTTTTTCAAAGGTGTTTTACCTATCTGATATTCCACTTGAGAATGCTCTGTGTGTCTGTAAATTATTGCACAACTTGCTATCGAAAAAAGAAAAATGCCACTTGAGTCATGCCTACAAGAATTCAGAACATGATTCATGGAAGAATATTTTTTAATTGTTGAACTCTGAAGCAACTTATGACTGCATCTATCACTGAAGGCACAAGATAGTCTTTAAGGGACACTAGAAGATACTAGCACTCATGCATAGACACGCAATTGTGTGTGTCCTTTATAGTGACATAACCCCATGCCAAACTTGTCCACAAAGGAGACCTTGACCTTCAATTCCTCCCTCATTGATTGCCCTTTATAGTGTCCTTTAGCTTGTGCTTCTTCTAGCCTTGTGAGTGACAAATCCTTGGACTGAGAAATGGCGAGGAAATGCTCTCATTGTGGTTACTATGGCCACAACTCCAGGACTTGTATCCACACAAGAGGCATGGCTGGGGGAGGTGGAGTGAGGCTATTTGGGGTGCAGCTTGAGAAGAGCTTTAGCACGGAGTGCCTCTCCTACAATTACCCTTGTGCTCCTTCAGCCTCCCCTTCAACATCATCGCTTGGTTCGCTTGATGAAGCCTATGAGAAGACGTCTAACGGCTATCTCTCCGATGGTCTCGGTGGCCAAACACACGAGAGGAAGAAAGGTGAGTCATCACTTCATTGCCTTACAAAACAAGCATCTTGATGACATGTTTATGCGCAAACAATCTTTTTCTCTGTGGTGAGCAGGAGTTTCATGGACTGAGGAAGAACACGGACTATTTCTTATGGGACTCGAGAAGCTTGGAAAAGGAGATTGGAGAGGCATCTCGAGGAACTTTGTTACCACAAGGACCCCCACACAGGTGGCTAGCCATGCTCAGAAATACTTTCTCAGGCAAAACAGCCTCAACAAAAAGAGGCGCAGATCGAGTCTTTTCGATGTGGTAATCTTTTCTCTACTCAGTTTTCGATCGAGCATACACTGTGTTTGCCTCTCACTCTCATTTGCATTTCAGGTTGCTGCTTGTGAAAATACTTCCTTCCAGAGTACCAAAGCAGCTTCTGAGTCTGCTGCAATAGATTTGAATTCATCAAGCAAAGAGCAAGAAACAATCCATCTGCCTTCACGTCTTCATCAGATATCCAATTCATACGTCGGATCGATCGAAAATGCTCATGATCAACTTTCACATCTAGATTTGGAGCTCAGAATTTCTAGTTCAAGGTCGAATCTGAGTAACTCGTCACCTAGAAATCAATGCATGGGAACCATAAGAGTTAGTTAACTGAGTCTTGGTAGATGCCTACATCAACCAGTGTTGCTATGGAATCATGTAAATGAAGCTTAACCAGCATTATCTGGATCACTTTCAGATAAGGTGATGATTGTTTGACTTGTCTTGCTGAAATTAGTACAGTTTGTGGGAGAAGCTATTTACAAATGTATGAAAGTAATCTGTCATGTTATATATCACGAACTTTTATTGAGTAATTTTATCTTTCAAGTGATATGCTGCCAAAATTCACTGAAAAAGTCAACGAAGAGACTTTTTCTGAAAAACAAATGGAAATCTTAATATGCCCATTGGGAAACACATATTTTATCTTGTTTAGGAGACATTTTTAAGCTTTTCAAATTTCTTCAAATATTAAGAATATAAAAAACAAAATTCTCATTTCTTGAGCACACTGCAAAGGGAAAAGGTAATAATTAGGTTCCATACACTCTTTAATTAAGCAAATTAATCCATTTAAGCAATTGAGATGGCCTGACAAGGGAGAACAAATGCCATTGATCCTGTTTGAAACTGGGCGATTGGTGCTGGATTACACGGTGTTGATGTGGTTGGCAAGTTGACCGAGTGGAGATCGTCCGAGCATGTAGTGCCTCGTCCTCTTGGCTCCGACACCCACTCGCACAAACTCTAAAGACTGTTAGAGACTGAGCTAGGGAAGGGGTCCCCGACTCTGGTACTCCGACGCTCAAGTCACTGGAGCGATCTTGAAGGGAATGTGAAATGTAGATGAATAGTGAATATGTGCGTGTACCTGCGTCAGGAACCAAAAACCCCTATTTATAATGGGGGCTTCCTCTCTTGGCATGCATATCGATGCGCTACCTGCCAAGGGTAAGGCGCCTCTGACACTCTGAACCTTACCTCATCTAGGCATGTCATTTCTGTACTTAGTATCAGAATTGGGGGCTTCGACTGTACTTCTTATATGGTGTGCCCCATTTGTCCTCTGACACTCTGACAGTTGACTCACTATGGGCCAAAGGAGTAGATGGAGTATCTTCCCTGAGGTCGTCCAACCGGACGGAGCACCAGGCTGCTTGGCTAACCTCTTTATGACGTGACTTTACCAGCTGGGCTGCTTGCTCAGTCGAGAAGGATCGGCGAGTATGCCTATCGACCGGTCTGCCTGTTCGGTTAGGAGAGGCATATCCGGGTTGCTCTGAGATGCCTAGGAGGCCCACGCGGCCGATTGGCCAGCCGGGCCCGCGGATCTGGCAGCTTCGCAGGTCTTTGTTGGCTTTGTTAACTATGCTGGCAAGGACTGTGGATCGAGACGTCTAGCTGGCCCATGATCTCCATGTTGGCCTCTTTGCTGACTGCGCCTGGACTCTGTGGGGCCCCTCCTGCCTCACCGCATCATAAGCCTTGTAACGCCCGCCCTTATCTACTAGTCTAAGGACGGGTGTTACTACTGTTCTATTAATTATCTCTATTTATC
>JBBPFP011157344.1:0-23832 GCA_037974795.1 Kaempferia galanga | reverse complement strand
TCCCCGGCGATTGGTAGCTCCCCGGCGAATGGTCAAAGTATTTCTTTTTGAATCCTCTTTGACCATTTGGCTTTATTAAACCCATCCAGTCCCATGAATCGCCTTACTATTTCTTTCCGCGTCATATCGTTTAATAAATACATTTACTTTTTTTTTTTGAAGCAGAAAAAGGTGAAAGGATTCAGTCCACTGAATCAAAAGCAAAATTTGCAGCTAATTTGAATGATGAATCGTTTTCTCGGTCAAAAAGTTTATGCTTTCCGCTGGATAAAGGAGTGAGGATCAAGTATGGATAAAGGAAACTAAAGAAGAGCGTATGGTTTTATGGTAGTGTGTATGTTCTTATAATTTGAAATTACAGGCATTATTTTTGAAATTCAATTGACGCCATCAAACTTACCCGTTATCATTTTTATTTTTATTTTGTCTAGATTTTGCCCATAAACGATTTTCTCTCTGATTCGTTTACAGATAAATTAAAAACACATCTTATGCACCTCGAAAATCATTCCCGTTGAAATTCAAACTCTAATCGTCTTCTGATGTAGGGCCTTGTACATGAATCTAAGAAAAGTGATCCAAAGCTAGAAACATCATTTTTTATTTCTTATTTTTTGCGTGCTGAACAAAATTTGAGTGCTTCATACCCATGATAATCCTTTTTAAAATGGGAATTAATGGATCAGTAATGATTGTTAATCTCTTCATCAGTGACCAACATGAGTGTTTCATAGTACTCAACTCATTGCTTTGCGCCTAAGAGAAGCACTATCGAAGGCACACGTAAAGTAAGATTTGGATGCGGTAATATGACATTTGTTAATCAAAATGGAACATTTTGCCAAAAGAAAATGTTACGAGATGCTTAGTTCTAAAAGATTACTTACATCCACAATTTATCCTATTTGGTAGTTCGGAAGCCATGAAACCAAATGCTTCGATGTCGGTCTCTTTACCTTCCAAACTCAGCCTCAAGCTCCCGCCCTCTTGCACAGTTTGTAAGCTGACTTGGAACACCTCCCTCACCCACTTAGCAAAGAAGCTCTCGAGGAAGAAGCCTGAGGCCTGCATTAGCTCCTCCGTGACTCTTTGGTCGACAAAGAGTTGCCCCTTTTTGTCCTTGCCGTGCTGCACTTCCTCGAATGCTCGATGGAGCTTTGAGAGCAGATTGAACTTGAATTCCTGGCACTGACCAGTCTCGGCATTTAAAGTGAGCTGAACAGTGGATTTCAGCAACTCTTGTGGGAGATGGAAGCTGATGCATCCTGTCTCCTGTGTTAGATCACTAGGAACAGCATGGACCTCCTCAATGTCATAATTTGGCTTGAAGTTAAGATCAAAAACTTGCTCCTCTTTTCGCAGCCTCTTTGATCTGCTCCCAAGATCATTTTCTATCTTCCTTTTCGAATCACTGAATGCTGATGCATCGTCAGCACAAAGCTTCATCATCACTACACTTTTGATGTTATTGGCATTCTTAAACTTGGTCACTTGGGAAGTGGTCAGAATGAAAATTGCATTAGTTTTACTAGCTTCCTCGTCACCTTGCGTGGCCTTAAAAGATCCTTTCAAGGAATCTGTGAATGATTTGACAAAATTATCACTCATTTGATCTATATCCTCTACCAAGATTATGCATTTTTGTGCCTTTCTTATGGCATCCGTGATGGTTTCACAGCATGAATCATTTGGCTTAATATGTATCAGCTTATCCGTTGAGCCAAAGATGGACCTAGCCATGACCAATGCTACTCTTCTCTTGGCGATATGATCACTACCTTGTATCAGCAGACTCGCAACCTTCTTAACACCACTAATGCAGTCATGCAAGGCTTCCATGATCAAAAGAATGTTGTTTGATTGCCAAGGGATTTCCTCTTGCAATTGGAGTTGCAGATTTGTTAGGTCTGCCATCAGTAGCCTTGTCTGGTCCTTTGAGGTTGCTGAATCTGAGAACAGAGGGCTGGATAGAGCAACAGTGGTCTTATTCTGCTGATTAGTTGACATTGTAAGAGAATTGAAGCTTGCCTCAGATGAGTTCATTGTTGGGCTTCTCTTGTTAAGCTTGTAAATAGGGGTAGAGATAGATAATGAATGTGGTTTAACGAAGTCTTTGCTAGGCCACCAGGTATGGGACAAAGACTTGGTGTAGCTCTGGTGGGTGACACTTTGATTGAAGAATGGAGAGCACAAATGGGTATTCTTACTATGGAGGCTTTCGCATAGCTTGTTCCATTTCCTCCTCAATTCTTGCAAGGCTCCCTGAAAGAAAAAGAAAGCAAAGATGTTAATCACAGAAAAATATGCTTTTCAAGAACAGGAAAGAATGTTACTTTGGTGCTAATTCACCTTGTGGTTTATCTCAGAGTTGACTTGCAGCAGGCATGGGGTCTCTGACTTGAAAACTGATGCTTCTTTTTCGAGGTTAAGTTTGCACTCATCACAGCAAATGAGCTTCACTTCTTCCTCTGAGCTTAAAATCCTTGACTCAAGCAGTTCAATTGGGAACTGACCAAAATTTGACAGCCTTGTGTCAATGCCACTGCAAACATGGAAAAGGAGGAGCTGCTTTAATTCCATCTAGTTCTTCTGTTACAATCAGATCATGAAATGGAAATGCATTTAAAAATTGCATGATGCAGCAACAAATTAACTGGAATGTTAACATGATATATGCTTCGGTAAATTTTAGATAAAGCATGCAAACAAGTGTTATTATGGATTTCTGAAAGTGATGTGTCGTGTAAGGGTATGGCAAAGCAAAGGAAAGTTTTGTATTTTGTCATCCACAAAAGCAAACTAAGGTGGTCCTATTATCATATCACTGAAACATCTTCCTCTCAAACTTGGAACCACAACATGAACAAAGATGAAACCAGGAGACAAGGATCCATGCTGAAGGACACTAGGATTTCAATCAATGATATCTCACCTGGAAGCTTGGAGGCCCAAGCCAAGCCAACCTGAGGGAACCACAGCAATTTGGAGGGCCCATAGGGTGTCAAGAGATGGCTGCCTTATTTGGCATTTCCGGTATGTGCTGTAGCTTGCAGTGGCCAATAGCCACACCTTGTTCTCATTGCTGCTATTGAACTCGGAGAGGAGCTTGCCCATCTCTGCAATCATATGTTCCACAGGATTGAAGCTTAACGCACCCCCATCTCTCTCTTCCTCATCCACTGCCCACCTCAAGTCACCAGCGTATACGATGATTCCATTTCTATGTGATGCTAGAGAATTGATGGTTCTTCTGAGATCTGATACCTTCGCATCCACATCATCCTCGCACATGAGCCTGAGGTGGGAACAGGAGAACTGTAAATTTATGAAGCTGGCATGCCTGAGCTCATCTGGGATCTCACTCCTCCCCAGCCTCCTCATCAGCTCAGCCACAAGGCCCTCCAACAAAGAGCCAGAGTCACCCACCACCAGAGTGTTGGTCCTCCTCCCCTGCTGCCTAAGCATCACTTCGATGACCACCCTCAGGTCCTCACTCAACGATGGTTTGAAGTCACGGTTGATGAAGTCCTTGGCGGTGTCTAGCAGAAATAGTGAGGATTGGCTCAAAGCAGAGGCCTCTTCGTCGAGATGGCTCTTGACGCATCTGCTGGAGAAGCCAGCCTCCTTCATCACCCTACTCACACTGGGGTCATCAAGAATAGAGAGCATTAGCTGCTCCATTCCTACCTTGATCGTCAAAAGAGGCTGCTGCAGCTGCTGCTGCAGCTGCTGCTGCTGCTGCTCGAGCTCAATGCAGCCTCGTCTCTGGTTGGCCTGAGCCCTCTTGATGGCTGCAATGAGAGAGTTGGAGAGGGAAGAAGGGGAAGGTAAGAGAGTGCCGGAGGAAGGAGAGGTGGCGGTGGGAAGCCTGTTGAGTGCCACATTAAAGCAGAGCTCAAGAGCTCTGCAGTGGAGAGGGTGGTGGAAGGCAGGACGGTGAGGCTGGGACTTGAGGCAAGCTCTCCTGAGGAGGTTAGAGGAGGCAGAAGACGAGCTGATGAGGGTGGCAGCAACATGGAGGGGTGTGACCTGAGCATGGCCTCTCCTCGTGGCCAGGTCGAGGGAATGCTTTAGAACTGAGGCAACCTCGGCAGTGAGGGCCTGGTGAACTGCGCACACTCCAGTCCTCATAAACACCAGCTCCTGTTGCTCCTCAATGGGTCGTCGAGTGGAGTTGAATCGAGATGGTGGAGAGCTTGTGTGAGAACAAGGAGTTGTGATTGTGGAAGTGTAGTAGTGACCGAGCTTTATACAGAGCATGAGGAGCTCTCATTGTGCTTCTTATTAAACCATCTCTTTCTCAGCCTTTTTTTTCTGTTGTGGTTGCTGCAATATTGTTGTGTTGCTTTTCTACATCCACGTCAGGGATTACTCGCTTTCACTTTCTGCACCTTCATTTGGCATAATCCGTCTCTTTTTGTGCTTGCTTATGATCCTGCAAGAATATTGTCAACATTCTTTTCTATTAATTTTGCATGATCCAATAAAATGTAGAAGAAGAGCTACCACACAGGTCTGCTCTACAAAGACGTGAGACAAATGCAGTGCATGACATGAACTATCTCACAGAATGTTGATGCAGTCTGCTTGTGTACGGACAAGCTCTCAAAGCATCAATCAAAGGCAAAGGGCAAGATGAGGCAGAAGAAAAAAAGGAAAGAGAAGGCGGAAAAGGTTGAAAATTTTGAAACTTTATGCTGAGTTAAAGACATGGACATTTGTGTACTGGTGTCTCCTATACTCTCGCTTTGCAGCAGCCACAGGACTGTTTTCTCCCTGTCTTTGTAATAACGATAATGGTAGAGAGACAGTTCTTCCCCCCAAGCACAAAAAAAAGGTCGTGTCTGCTCCACTTACGTCACTTAGGTTTATGCATGAAATGATGTTGCATTCAAATTCCAGGACACGTTAATCTAATATGGAACAGATTTTTTTATATACTTAAATAAAATATAACTATAAATTCGTAAACCTTCACGAGCCAAGTGAATGTTAGTAAACAAGTTTATTTTATATATTTTAAAATATCAAATGAATATAAATAAATTTTTATTTGGTTAAAAGTATTACCTTCATCTCAGAGTGTGAAATCAAAGGTGAGGGTTTGAAGAATGAACTGATGTGTTGATGAGCTGGTGAACTTCATGGTGTTGCTGTGCATTCTTTTCCCACTCATTCTTGTGATCAAAAGGAAGCTTTTTGACCAAAGTCTTTTGAGTTTTATTGGTAGCTGTGAAAGATGAGCTCTCTCAGTCACTCTGCCTTCTGTTTATTCTCCCATTTCATATTTGATGGTCTATCGCTTCAGATCGAGGGTCCCATCCGTTGCAGGAATAGTGAAGTAAACAAAATTCCTTCTTTTTACAGTTTTCCTTCATGCATGCGAGCATGGTAAAAGATAAAAGGCTGTACAAATATTTAAAATTCATTAAAAAAACCAAAAAAAATACATTTTAATCAGTCATAAATGTCTCTTTCGGCTATTAAATTGAAGAGTGAAATTGGCGAAGGAAAGAAAACACTTTTAAGAAATAATGAATTTATTAAACCTTTTGACTAACAACGAATCATCACAGGTAAAGATAAATTTATTGAAATGGTAATTATTGCCACATGAATTTGTTTTAGCAGATTATTATTAGCACAATTTTTTATTAAAAAATTAAAAGTTTTGTTTCGCTAATCAAATTCAATGAGAATGTTTTGGAGGAAAGTGACTCATAATTTGTTCATGGAGTCTCAAGATCATGAACTCAAATAATTTGCTACGAGGAAGTCCAAGATTCAATCCTTCATAAAACATTACAGGTAACAGAATACTACTACAAGCATGAAAAAAAATGAAAAAGCAATAATCATGCTCACTCCCGTATATTTTTATATCATCTTTAATTATTCTACCAGATCATAATTATTTAATGGCATGATGTTTGAGAGAATCAAACTGTAGTTGAGGAAGAGAGTGAAAAATATTCTTTCAGAAAAAGAAAAGTGAAAAGAAGAGAACCCACTCACAGTGACACCAACACTTGCTTCCTCCAGAATAGACCCATCGCATAGCTACATGCTCCAGCAATAGCAAAACCCAGCATTTTGCCTGCTCAAATCCAACACTCTATCTCAGCATTCAATTACAATTCTAGATCCTTGCAATATGTAGTAAAAACAAAAAACAAATAAATATATTAAAAAGTTGTTTATACATTTTGATAAAGCAGTCAAAGTTCAACTAGAAATTGAGATGTAGATGCATTAAAATGATTACCTTTACTATATGTGCTCTTCTTTTTATAAGAGAAAAGATACCTTTTATTGGATGATGGCCATTGGAAGTTATTTCATTTATAAAACCAACCTGTCGAAGCTGGATATCTCATGATCATACCTGTAGAAATAAGATCATGGAAAGGTATCCGATCCAAGTAAAATATTATTATAATAGAGTACAGATGTAGTAACTAATTATCATGGTTACATTAGATCTTTCGTGCACGGGTTGGCCTTTGGAGCTCCCTCCTACTTAGAACTTGCTAATGTAAGGTAAAAGGTGTTGAGAATGGAGCCGGCAAATTCGAATATGATAACTAAAAGCTTGAATTAAGACTCTAAGCAAGAAAGAGTTTGAAAGATTAAAATGATATACCTTTGATATGTGCAACGTGATACTTACTAACAGATGCACTTAATGTGAGTGAGACATAACTGCACGTAATTAGCTTGGTCTCAACCCATATGCTTGAAATACCTTAACATGATTTGAATTGTGTCGACGAATCTCAACCACAACCATGTCCTAGGGGTTAAACATTCAACTCGTTAATTGATCCCTAACTCCTAAATTCTTGCTATAGTCAAGATTTAAGTTTGAAGAATGATAAGCTTGTTGAAAAAGTATGCTCACTCTGATCCAACTTGATCATTGCTCCTTATTCTGAGGAGGCAGAAAACAAATTTGAACTATAGATGGCTTGAAATTGGTGCTTTGGTTGACAGACATAAAGAAGATTCATCTTGCCAAACAAGCAGAGTAAGATTTCAATTCCGCCTCCTAAGTGGATGTGTTGTATCATTTTGAAGTTTAAAAAAATGTGAGGAGTAAAAAGTTGCTTAGATTTTATGAAACCCAATTGACTCTTAAGAGTCGATGAACAGAAGAAAAGAAACCAAATTTATTACTTCCTTTTGGAAACTTTAAAAGAAAGAACTATCTGGATATTTAGTGTAACAGAAAGAACTGCAATACCTATCCAAGTACTCCGATGTTAACGAAGAAAGTCACATTCTAATTAAATGGTGTCTAATTATTAGCTGTAAGAATAATTTTGTTCCAAGTTTGAGCTTCAGTGGAGTTTCAATACCTCAATGAAATAATGAAATAATTCCTGCAAAATTGCATAAAATCAGAGTTGTCATGGCAGAGGCAGACATAAATCAAATAAAAAATAAAGTGACTCTATTCATGTCCTTTGTATTGGTCATCTGCAGTATGGTGGAGAAACCAAGGAGAAAGAGTGACAGAAATAAAAATTCCGTTTTTTTTCCTTTCATTTTCTTCTTCCTACATTTGTATATGGCAGTGTCATTTTCAAAAGAACACGAAAAAGGAAGCACGAGAAGGGGAATGAAAGAGAAAAGGGATGGCAACAGTGCCTACAAGACAATGTGGCATGACAGATGAATGCCGTAGGAAATAAGTGCGGTGAGGGTTGTAGGCAATGCAGCAAAACGCCAAAGGGTGAAACCCAAGACCCTAAAATTCTCCTATCAAAGGACAGGACAGGCATGCAAAACTATGCCTCTATTATCCTTCTCTGTTTTCAAAGCTTTCTCAAATTGGATTCTGTCAGAACAAAGCCCTGCCGTCCATGGATGGTATGCTCTTTGTTCCACTGGTTCAAGAGTGTATATCATTGTCTTTTGCATGGCATAACTTCTTTGTCCTCAACAAATTATCTATCTTTTATTTTGCCTCAACGTCATATTGGGACAAATATCTCATCGATATCTACCCATGTGTTTTACTAATAATCAAAACAACATTACTATCTTCTTCACGGCACCTCACCATAACAAAACCACAAAACATTTGAATTTGCACAGAACTCAATTGTATGATCATGGCCAGTTAACATTGCTTTCACTTCTGCCATCAAGACAAGGGAATATAGGACCACAGAGTTAACAGGACAACAGTAAATGTCTCTTGAATTTGGTCCAAAAAAACCTCAACCAGATCTCTCTAACCTCTGGGACTGGATAAGGAAATGTGAAAGTGCTTTCTAAAGATGGGTACCTAGTTTGTGTTGGACTTCATAATTTTTTAAGCCCAGCTAGGAAAGCAATTCATCCAAAAGACCAAAACTACAGATTGTTTAAAAAGTTATTTTATTCAGAACAAGATAAACTGCAATTATAGATCAGCAAAAGATATCATGAGGCAGAGTTTGTTTAGAAGGAAATACAAATCATAGTTGTTCAATACCAAGTCTCCAAAAGGGCAAAGAAGTATAAACGAGTTTCCAGATTGCTAGTCATTTTATCAAATGTGATGTGTATATATTTCCAAACTCAAGAACAGGTTCTGTACCAAGTCTCTAAAAATTATTTCTATGGAATAAAATAGGATTCATAAAACTTAATAAACGTAGCTGTTTCAATTGGTTAGCTTTTAAGTCTTAAGAAGAGATGAATAGCTGATTTGCAAACACTAGAGGAAACAATGAACGTTTCTGATGTGGCAAGCATGATAAAGCATCATCAACATGTCATAAAGCAAAGATTCAAAGAAAAATAATGCAAACAAGTAATTTGCTGTTTCCATTCATTAAAAAGGCCATTATTTTACTTTCTTAGCACAAGATGTTATAGGTTCATCAACTACAACGCCTGAAATATTGAAAAGAGTGTGCAAGGTCACAAGCATTTAGAAGTAAATGAATTTGGTGTACTAATAATTGTTGAACAATAAGACAATATCTAAGCAAAGTTTTGCAATTAATTCAAATGAAATAATTCTAACAAAAATAAAAAATCAATCAGGATAGACATTTTTTAACTGTTAACACAAATGTAACCTCAATTAACAAAGTAATCTAACAATGCGAATACAACAAGCTAGATATTCATAAATCAGCACTACCTGTAGCTTTAGAAACAGCTCGAAGTGAAACCAAATGTGAATTCCTGATCTATCCATTAGTTCTTCATCCACCAACCACAGCTCAATCACCATATCAAGCATGTAGCGGTTGAGAATACTAGTGTCCCCCAATGCTCCATGCACCTTCATGTCATAATTCTGAGATCCATCCACCGCTAAATCAGATGGGTTTACTTGGGTCCTGAGAAATGCATGAGTGAGATGAATGGCATCAATTCCACTCGTGGCTAGGTCAGATTCCTAATCGTCATAGTCTAAGATTGATGCATAGGAAATCTTGGACCCCATGGCATATCTGGAGTGTTTGAAGAGCAAGGCAGCGGCATCAGTATTCCTGGGCCAAAACATAAAACTTGCTCTTTATAGAAGCACCTGAAAAAGTGATAAGTCGATTTAAAATCTAGGACATGGCAATCAAGTTAAGTAGGCAACTATAGAATTCTATTATCCATGCCTCAGAGCATTTAAGAGATTGATTTTATTGAATAGTAGTGCCCTCAGAGGATTCAGAAACCGATTCTTAGTCAACTGATTGGCATCTGTATAAACTAGGAAATTACTGATGGTAAAGAAGACGGCAAGGAAAGATTAAAAAGTGCTTCATCGGTATCATAATTCTCGAACCTCATTGAATAAATAATATTAAACAACACAGATACACAAAACCGAACAAGATTGTGGAAGGTTAAACAAAGATCGCTAGAACAAACGTTTAGCTAGAAAGGCTTGTTAATACTACTACTACAACAACAACCAAGCATTATCCCACTAGGTGGGTCAGCTAGAAAGGCTTGTTAATAATACTTATATTTGCTAAAATAGCAGTTTATAACCAAAGAAAAGAGAAACAAATGGAATCATTCAAGCGAAAAAACTAGTACCAGAAATGGGATATGGGATAAGGCAATCAAATGTGACTTCTAAGCTTCGATCAACCTACTGACGATAATTTCGAGTTGACATCACGTCTCGAAGCCGCATCCCCTGCCCTTTGTCGTAATTTACATCTACCTCTCGTATGGGATATCAAAATAAGCTACCGTCCGAGCGGAATCGAATGGAGTGACGGCGTCTCCGGATGAAAACTGGGGACGCAGGAGGAGCATCAGAGGAAGAGGAGGGAGGAAAAGATCGGATCGGAGAAGAAGGACCGACGCCATGGACGGCGGCGCAACCTCTCCGACGAGGTCGGGAACCGACCGAGAGGGTATCTATGGACCCACAAAGGATCAGACGGTCCCTCAAGAAAGTGGGACCCTGCATGGGACCATACGAGGTAAGTATTGGATCCATATCGGCCCTTCTTAAATGGGCCTAAGCAGTTTGGACCATCTGAGGGGGCGGTAAAATATATTAACTATAAAAATAAAATTTAAAATATTTTATATGAATGTAAGAAATATATTAAAAATTTATATTAATAGTCAATTAAGTCAAAGTCAAATAAGAGTTTTATATTTATTTATTACTTTATATTTGTATCAATTGTGATGATGATGGGGAAGGGAGGATGATAAGGTAGTTTTTAAAAAATTATGTTTCTGTTTGATAAAAATCTAAAATGCTTCGATTTAAATAAAAAATGCCGTTTATATTATTATAAAATAAAAGAAGTTCTTTTAAGTCAAAATAAATTAAATAAGTCAAAGTCAAATAATGGATATGAGCATCTTATATGAAAAAGAATCATTTCATGGTTAAATAACAAATATCTTTTAATTATTATAAGAAAAACTTTTCAGAAGTCTAAAGAAGTCAACTAGTTCAATCGCATTGGCATCTGTGTTCTATATTGTGCTTACTGTCTCGATGCCACTAAGAGAAGAGGAAGATAAATATTAAAAAAAATGTAAAATATGATATATGCATGATTCGATAATTAATAAAGGGCTTTTTACCATAATAAAAACTTATCATTTTAATTACTGTAAACCAAGTCTTTATAAACCAAAAGAAGTCAACTATTAATGTCAAATTATTCACCAACACATACCAATAATAAATAAATGACATGCAAAAAGATGAGAAAAAAGAATGAGAAAAATCTAACCTCGAGTTGATCCCAGCTCCTGCTCAAGCTCAAAAATAAATAAATAAATAAATAAAGAGGCTTGGTTTGAGCTCAAGCTCGATTGAGTTTGTGAATTTGAGCCTGAGCTTGACTCGACCATCTAATCAGCTCGAGCTTGGCTTGAAAAACTTGAATTAAAATCCAGTTGTTAAGTTTAAGCTCCGCGGATTTTTGGTCTTCCTTTCCAAAACCGCGCTTCCCTTCCTTTCCCTTTCGTTTCTCTACGAGTAACACGGCGTCACCTCTCCTTCTCTCCAATATTCACTAAGCCAAACTCACAGTCGCCATGGACGACATTGACGGGGACTACAGCCTCTACTGGGAAACCAAGCGCTTCATCGACTCAGAGGAACTCGAGAGGTTGTTGGTCAATTCTTTGTATTCTTACTAGCTCCTAATCTTGTCTCTGTTTTCCGGTGCAGCTGGGGTTTCGAAGAGGCCGTCTCCGGGGGCCACTACGACTCCAACTCCGCTGAAGGCGACCCCGCTGCCGCCGCCGCGAAGAATGTTTCCATGGAGAGGAACCGCCGGCGGAAGGTCGACGAGAAGCTGTACGCGCTCCGAAGCGTCGTCCCCAACGTCACCAAGGTGACTGCTCACTCGCAGCGAGAGAGATGATATTTTCTCGAGCGAATTCTAAAGCTTTATACGTGTGAATTGACCACGCCAGATGGACAAGGCGTCGATCGTAAAGGACGCCGTCGATTACATTCTGCAGCTTCAAGATCAAGAGCTCCATATGCAAGCTGAGATGCTTGCGCTCGAGAAGCTGAAACAGGGCAGGGCTGACCATGACCTCGAGTTCTACGACGACATGCACTTGGTCCAGAGGAAGAAGAAGAGAACCGCTTCAGAGCCGATACAAGTAATCGAAGTAATTCTCTCTCTTTCTCTCTCCAAATTCTCAATCAATCACTGCAAAATGAAGAAGAATAAGATGAAAAAAAGAGAGCCTTTCCCCCGTTCAAAGTTCAAACACTGATCTGCTGTTTGATGGCCATGGCACGCAGCTCACCGTGTGTGCAGTGGGGGACAAAACGATGGCAATAAGCATCACCTGCAACAAGAATCAGGGCGCCATGATCAGGCTCTGCGATCTCTTTGAGTCCCTCCCCCTCAAGATCATCACGGTCAACATGCCTGCGTCTCTGGCAGCCTCTTGCATACTCTGCTCATTGAGGTACTTAATAATTCCGACCTTTTTTCCGTTTTTTTATTCATATTACAGTATGACGTTACTACTGCATGATTTGCATGATTTCAGAAACTAGTTAACTTTCTCACATCAACAGCTTCCCCTTTCCTCTTTTCCTCAAGCACAAAATGCTGAAAGATGGCAATTTCTGCATGTTTAACTCATTTAGCACAAGAATCTTCTCTGCTACGCACGATGGAAAAGGAATGTTTTGGAACATTAAAATCTCTGTCCAAAGTCTAATTGAGGTAATATAATTATCCGCAGAGTGATGAAATGAGGTCCGAACAGTTGAAGGAAGAGATTGAGGCAGCCATCACACGACTTGGGAGCCCAAGGAGGCCGTAAGCTTCAAGAGAGGGACGTTTTTACTTAATAATTAAGATGATGTACGTATATGGATGATGAAATGTTATGTTCTTCATAAAATAGACTTTATCCACTTTAAATTGTTGTCATCATGAACACTTAGGCATTGTGATGGCTAGGTGGATGTTAACGCCAGGAGCTCAATATTAAAAAAAAAACAAAATTAATTTAAGTAAGGGTTAAAATGACTAGACAAATTTCACTAAAATTATTTAATTTCGAGAGTTTTTTTTTGTTAAATGAAGAGAGTAAGTTTGCTCAAGCAGTTCTAGCGGTCAGATCTGGTTGGATTAAATCTGAGCCGTCATGGTGTTCGCCCACTGGTTTTTTAATCGGCGGCCGGGACCGTAGTTTCTGAAGGATTTGGTCTGGTATTAATTTGAGTATCAATAGAGACCACTTAACGGGTGCGTGGCGAGGCAACGCGCGTAAGAATTACGCGTAGGATTAGGTGGTGGATGTAGAGTTATATTCTTCCAGCGATTCCGTTCTAATCCTCCACTCTCTCCGCCGGTTCCCCCATTCCCTTGCCTCCTTCCCGTTCGAATCGATGGCTCGCGTCGTCTCCCACCTTCGAATTCGCGATGCCTTCCCTTTCCACCGCCTCATCGCCGTCCGAGAACGCTCTCACGCGCGGATCATTGAGGTCGACCTCGCCGCCGAGGCCGACGCCGGCGAGGGCGAAGGCGAGGTTGATGTCGACGTCCTCAGCCTCCGACGCCTTGAGGATGCTGTTCACAAGATCTCTGTACGAAGGGCGGCTCCGGATTGGCTCCCTTTCGTTCCGGGATCCTCCTATTGGTTTCCCCCGCCCAGGCGGGCCGGTGGAATGGTGGATGTCGTGAAAAAGCTCGCGAATCCTCTGACGGAGGAGGAGAGCATGTCCTTGACAACTGTTCGCGGGTGGCCTTCTTCGGCTTACTTCGTTGACGGTGATGGATCAGTTTTGGCCTTTGTCTGCTAGATTAAATTTTATACCTTTATTTCGTTTCTTCATCGCTTTAGTAAAGTTAGTCTTTTGAGGCTTCTTAGTCGTCGGATCTGTTTGTTCTTTTAATAAAGGTTTGCTTCAGGTAAGCTTTTAGAAATTTTCATATTTATCTTAACTAAATAGAACTTAGATTTTTTTTTTTACAAGTAACGTAACTAGTCAGGAAGGAATCGCCCATTTCATATCTGGAACATACAACTAACTTGATTTCACAGTTCTTCTTTTTGCTACATTTTGATCATATTCTGTATGCAAAATTTAAATGTGATAAGTTCTTTAAGTAATTCTTAGAAATTTAGACCGAGTGAGTCTCTATTGCAAAAAACACTTCAAGTGAAAATTTACTATGTCATAGCTGTGTCAAACAACAAGTATGCATTAATTAGTTTGTTTTGTTACTTGTTTGGCATTCTAGATACCATTAGGTTTGATCCTTTTACTTAACATATCCATGACTTGATAGCACAGATCCTTTGTTTCATTTTTGCATTCTTAACGAAGAGATCAATTGGCAAGTAACAATTGTTAGAATTTAAGCAGTGTGATTAGGAGTAGCTTGCAATTAATATCCTTGTTTTCATCTGCTTGTTGAATGCTACTGTCTGATGGACAATGTTTACACTGAACTTAATGAACATTTAGAAAATATTACTCCCATATATGTAGAAATTCTAGAACTCTGCAGAATTAGGGTTGCTGGCATTTGAGTATAGAGTTTGATTTCGGGTTTCCTTGTAGAATTTAGGGATAGAAAATATGTCAGAAAACCTTGCATAGATACTCCAATGGCTCGCTCAAGTGTAACTTCAAGTTTTAAAAATGGTATGCAAACTACATTGGTCCAGTTGCTGCATAGTCCACAAGCAAGTAGTGGTTGTGGAAAAAAAATACCAAATTTTTATGTGAAACATAGTAATCTTCTTTAGGCAACACAATTTTATCGAATGTTTCATAATTAATTCAGTCCTTTCATCATCTTGTAAGTTCTTCCTTTTCACCAACTTATCATTCACTAGTTTATATTTCTAGTGAAAGTTTATTATTGATTTGAGTAGTTTGTTAGAAATTTTTTTGCAAAAAGAAAATCTCACATCAAGCTCAACTCAAGTATAATTTTTTTGGACTATCTAAGAATCACTCCTTTACACTTACTACATCCTTTTCATTTGTAAATCTTGTCCTTTTTCATTGTTTAATAATTCAATTGAAGTAAGCTTAAACTAAATAATTATATTTGCTCTTTCTATTTTTTGATATACATAATAAAATAGTTGAACTGAACAACTAGGTTGAATTGAATTTTTCCAATTGAAAATTCACACAATTCCAACAGCCTGTGCATGTGCTTCCATGAAGACCATGATTCTAAAAGCATTGGTATTAGATATCATAACTTCTAATTGTTATTACCAAGCAAACGCTTTTAGCAATTCAGTAGGAAGTATTTCTGACTTTGCAGCAAGATTGGTTATTCTATTCCCTCTACAATAACTGTAATTTTTCTTTTCAGTGAAAATTTTCTTGCTTCATTAATAAAGTAAAGACCTTTTTTGATTTCCAGTTGCAACTATTAGTTTAGCAAATTTTATGAAAATTTTAGGTGTTAGGTGACCAATTATGGTGTTTTACCCTAGCTTCTAAGAGATCTTGAGAGGGATAGAAAGTAAGAAGAAAATGAATGTGCATCCATTTTTACCCTTGATTTAAACCCATTAGGAATGATGATGAGAAAGTAAACTCTTTGGCTTGGTATATTTCTTCTTTTGCAAATCATATGTGAAACTTGTTGTTCAAATTCTCATCACATTATCCCTGTTATTCAATTTTATCTGTGTTGACTAATTTTCTAAATGCGTATTTTATATTTATTATAATCACAATCAAATTTGTTGATAATACTTAGAGTGTGAGGCACTATTCTAATAACTCTACAAATCCACTTACAGAAAATTAACCAAATCATTCAGACATTGTCAAACATACAAACATAAGTGTCCTTGAAAGTGGACAAAGGGAAAATAAAATTTATCAAATATACCTATCCACATTAGCCTATATGGTTGTAAATTAAGTGCAATATTATCACATGGATTATTCTTTTATCATTTGCTAGAATGATTTACAAATCTTGGACCAATGAGTCTATTTGTTGTATTCTTTATAATCATCATGTAGACTATCTTTTTGTAGGACCATATTTTGTGTGTCTATAATATCTTTGACTAATGACAATGAGAAGATTATCAACGAAAACAACAACGTGCATGACTCACCATAGTTTGAGACAGCTTAGTAGATGAAAATGAATAATACATGTTATAATAATTATAATGTACTTTGTTTCAATGTGCATGGAAGTTAATGTAAACAGTTGAATTTGATAAGTTATACTTCTCTTTTCCTACTTTCAGCAATACTTGTATATGTATCTTCTACAATTTATAAATAATTTGGTTAATTTTCTCTAAGTGAATTTGTATAGTCATTAAAATCTTATTATTAACAAATTTGATTCTAGTTATAATAAATATAAAATATACATTTATGAAGTTGGTTGAAATAGTTAAGAAAAATGGATTTGAATTGCGAAAACAATTTAATAAAAATTCTCACAATACTATTTTCTATTTTAAGTTTTAACATATCCATTTTTTACTCTTTTTTATTTTTAAAAAAATATTTTCTACAAACTGTGAATAGAAAGATAAAACTCCACAAATTTTCAGATACCAGATGCAGCGTAAGTTTTTGTTTTCTCCAATAAATTACTTGGACTCCTTATGTACTAAGAACTAAGTAAACTTCGAGGCTCTCTAAAGTTCTAGAATGCAGATGAGACCATTGAACATGCCTAAACAGGAATTACAGTGACATTCTTTGCTTAGTCATCTTAATTTTATTTAAAACAGTCTGGGCTCTTGTCCACATGGCATAAACTCAATTACAGCTCCTGTGATATGTGAATTTGTGACGTTTATCCGACAATACTTTAGCAATGCTATGGCAGTCGAAACAAAAAGATGTAAACGACCTTGTACTTACTGAGCAATAAATAAATAACATAAATATATTTGAAGCTGTTCAGGAAGAGATGGCACATTATTTTACATGTAGATTTCATTTAGGTGTGTTATGTATAATTTGGCTTGTTTTTCATTATTTTAAAAAATAGCATAGCTCACTTGAACACACAGCTTAAAACTTCTTAAACTGTATCAGAAATGCCCTCTGTTTTTTTTCCTTTGAAGCTTTGATGTTGTGTTTATGGACAAACCGTAGAATCACATGGTATGATTTGAGGTCATTAAAAGTGATTTAATAAATTTGAATATTAGTGATGTATAGTATCAGTGGTGGACGACATCCATGAAGCTAAACTCCATTTAGCTAGGATTAACTCTGCTGCTGCTTCTTGTTGATTTGGTAACTTTGCTTGATGAATTTTGCTGTCATAACATGGCAAAAATCAACCACAGGTATCTATCCTCCTTTAAAGAAGAATATGAAGAAGGCATCAGCACAGTCAGATGATGAAGATTGATTAGTCTCTTCTGATGGACGGAGCCTGGGCTTGGTGAGAAATTTTGTTTCACATTCATTTGTTGATTTTTTTTTTCTAGAATATATGCTTGTGCATTACACTCAAATTGTTGCATCACAATAATTTAACTAATAAAAATCTGGAACACTGATCTAAGGTCATATCCATCTATTAATACCATAACCACTGTATTCTTATTGGTAGTTTTCAGACTTAATTTTAGCATATTTTGCTGATTATTTTATATGATTCTTCCATGCAGATTCACGCCTTGTAAATAGTTTAGCTGTTGTGCCCTGCAATTCAAGGGATGTAAATAGGCGAAGCATAATTCGCCTGTGCATTTTTTCTTTTTCCTTTAATCTTGTTGCAACTTATCCATATCTGTGCTACTGGTTCCACTATGAGTGTTATTTTAGAAAGCCAGTAGCCTTTAGCTACTCTCACAAACAACACTGCTCAATAAACTTAACATTGAACAATTCACTCTGGGCATAGTAATGTGTACCTATCTTTGCTAAAGCTATCTTCTGATGCTACTTCAACTTCTCAAAAATTTCCAAATTTACTGGTGTTCTTCAGTAACTATTTATTGAACAAAACAATATATTTTACAAAAATTCTAGAGAATTGTTGTTCTGTTAGTTAAATGGTGTATTCTGTTATATAATCATAATCTGTTAATAAATTATTTTTGTATCACAGTGTGCTCTTTTAACATTCAAATATAGGGAGTATCAGTGCATGCTGAATTACTATTTTTTTTTGGAAAAAAACTGCACATAGTTTTTCATAATTTGTGGCACACAGTAAATATTTACTCTGTGGAAATACTAGTGTTTTTTTTTTCTTTTTGGTTTTTCATTTAGTTCATTTAATAATAATAATTATTATTATTTCCCTCAATGGCTAAAGAGGAGACATCTTCCCTGGGTTACAAATCTTGATTCCTGATTTGTTCTCATGATCCATCACAAATCAAATCTTAGGCCTCTGTCTCCTCTCCTCTGTACTAAGAATATCAAATTTCTTCCTTTCAAAAAAAAACAAAGGTAAAGACAAAAATTCTTTGCTGGCAAGAAACTGAGAGAGCAGACAACTCCAACTAATAAGCGTGATTATAAGATTCTCAGGTACTCTGTCACAGAAAAGAGTGATTCACATTTTTACTATTTCATTAAATCTTAATTATAAAATAATGTAACTGATAATGTAACTTTAAAAAGAAATTATAAAAAATTCTATTTAGCATTCTATTATTCAATTATGCATTGATTCTTGTATGTTCAGATCATCATTGCCAGTGTTTACTCATCTTTAACCAAAGCTGTTTTTCTTCCTACCAAGACGCTGCTTTTCCAGAGATCGAGGAGGACTCTGTCGACTGCTACTTTATTTTTTTTAATGCTCGGGAACTCTGGTAAATTTGTTGGGATGACCAAAACCCAAAACCAAAGATCCTTTTTACGTACACAGTTTGAGCATGATACGATACATGATCAAAGAGCAGCGATCGCATTCTCAAACAAAAAATGAATGATTCCAAAATTATGTGATATATGCATCAAAATTGTCTGTTCCGCCTGTCTGCGGAAGAAGAACCTTTAAGATTCCCGTTGTTCCCTGAGACCTTGGGCACGACGGTGCAGCGTCAGTGCGGTGAGCCACGGACTTGTGGCGTTCCGCGGGGGAACAGACCTTTCATTCTTCCTGCAGGGATGAAACAGGAAGATTAAGGCTGCAAAGCATGAGGGCTTCTGAGTTTGATGAGCAAAAGACGATACATTGATTTGGAACTCTTTTTTTTTTATCTATTATTAAAATAAATCAGATCGAAAAATACTCACAGTAAGTAATAGGTCAACATTCAAAATCTATACAAATATATCATATTTACTGGATCAAATCAATATCTGAATGACTACGCCATGCTTAAAAATTTTTGGTCCATTTTTTTGGATCACTTTTGGACCTTTTTAATCTGAATTATTGGATCAATCAAAAATTTATATATTAATTTCTCCTAATCTAATTTAACAGTATATAAAAATTATAGATTAAAAGTGATTCATAAAAAATGAATCTGAGGATCCTTCTCAAACAAAAGGATCCACCAGAGATGGTAGCACGAATAACATTTTTCTTTTCTGTTCTAATAAATCATTGCTCGGATATGAAATATACATACTTATCCGCATAGGAATTTACATAGAAGATAAATGAGGTGCTTTTGTATGGGCGGGCCCCACCCGATTCTCTTTCCATCTCTTTTTGCTTTATCCGGCCGGTTCAAATATCACTTTTTCTTTTTTCCCCCCTTAAATTCTAGCCCTTTAATTTAATTCCCTAATTGTGTCATTAGTTGTTAATTAGCTTCCCAAATCCCACAAAAATACATCCGAGAATTCCGCTACTGCATCCACCATCTCCTGCCCAGTGCCAAATTACTAGTTTGCCCCTAGCCCCCAGTACTAAATTATATATTATTCATTAATGGCTTTTTAAATTTATTAAGATTTTTAAATTAATAAATTCGTACTGATCGAATTGTTTTGCTAAAAAATAATTGCCCGAGCTTTTGTTTAATGAGCAGAGAGGACTCTAGATTGAAGAAGATATTAGGCGATCTAAGCATTCGCTAAATAAAAAAAGCTAAATTTAGTTTCTAATTGCTGTGATGATTAACTTCATGTGTGCCTCGTTAATGAAAATTGGGACAAAATGTGCGGGCGAATAAATTAATAAAAACAATACCAAATGTTACATGTTGACTTTATAAAAGTGGCTTTCTTGTAATTATGTAGAAGTAGAAGGGTAAACTTGGTGCCTACGTAGTATTCTTCCATCTCCTTTATATGCGCTGCGTTGTGGTTTGTTCCTCTTCCGTTGCTCATTTGACCGTTGCTTCTCTCTTTTTTTCCTCAACATCTCGCTCTCGCTGTCATCGATGGAGTTTCTCAGATGAGGAAACCGTAAGTGATTCCAGTTCCATGTGCAGCAGAATTGGATTCCTCTCATGTCTTGCGACTTGCGAAGGCGAAGGTTTCGCTCAAGGTATATGTGATTTTCCCCTTTCTTTTTTATGTTTGTCTTTCTACCTTCTGTAGAGATGAACGATTTGCGGAGTTGAACGAGCCACTATTCGTGGAAGGGGGATTTCCTATTGATCTTTTATGAGTTTTTGTCATTTTTCTGCTTGTTTTTTACGCCTTAACTGCGCATTTCAGAGTTTTAATGCTACGCTTTTACTGCTTTGTCCTTTTTTTCTTCATGCGGGGGTGGTGGAATACGGAGTACCTTCTTCCAAACCAGGTTTATCGGTTTCTGTAGACGGCTAGGCCTGGATCAAGACTTCAGACTTTGTTTTGCAGGATTTTCTTTCTTAGATTTGTTCATTTATGTTATTCCAGTCAAGAATTCCACATGTATGTTTTCTTTAGCCTGTTGGAACTATAATGTACTCGTTTTTTCTTTTGTTTTTTTAGGGATCGTCTTCTCCGGTAACTAATTAATTTTCTTCAGATCCTCCGATCATGGTTTTTCTTCTGTCCTTTAGTGCAGTGGAAGTTCAAACCATCAGATCATCATATTTTCTTCTTTTTTTTTATCTCAACCACTTGATTCAGTCTTTTTTGTTAATCATTTCGGTATTACGTGAAGAAATAAGAGTTACTATGGTAAATCTTTGAAGCTATGAATCTAACCGAGTTACCTTAAATTTCGATATTCAGTCTGGTGAAGGGTTTCTGCTCACTGCATTTGCTTTGCTCAGTCCCACCTTGTGAAGGAAAAGGGATTCAGAAAATCTCTATAGTTACCTCCACTGTTCGTAAGTTCCTTCAATACTTCTGCATATCAATTTTAGTTCATAATTGTTGAAGGACCTAGTTCCCAAAATAAGTTGAACATCAGTTTATACTTCATACCTCAGGAAATCTTCACCATCCTTCAAGAGATGGGATGTTCGGCTTCAAGGTTGGAAGATGAGGAGGCTGTCCAGCTCTGCAAAGACAGAAGAAACTTCATAAAACAGGCTGTTGAGCAAAGGAACCGCTTTGCTTCAGGGCACATTGCTTATATTCAGTCGCTAAAACGAGTCTCTCATGCTCTTCGCAATTTTGTTGATGCCGATGAGCAACATGACACCTTCTCAGAACCATTCACTATGTCTACATTCATGCCTGTGAAGAAACCAAACCCGGAATTGATAGGCATTCCATTCAAATCCACTGTACCAGCACTTGACCAATATGAGAAAAAGATGGGGGCTCCAGTCAACTCTGCATCACACACAAATCAGTCCCAGGGAAGTAATTTTCATGTTTCGAGATATTTGAGATCGGGAGGGAGCCCTTCGGTTTCTGTTGAAGAGCATCCTCAACCATCAGAGACAGTGAGAATCAACTCTTATTACCCTATGGAGTATGATGGAAGTGATACATTTTTCACTGCGCAGGCTTCCCCATGGCACTCGACATTCTTTTCATCAACTTATGAGAGACCGAACTTCCCTCCAGCGTCACCACAAAATCCACAGTGGGACTCCTTTTGGAATCCTTTCTCTTCACTGGACACATATGGATACACATACCAGAGTAGTTCAGTTCACATGATCAGCGACGATGATGTAGCAGGACTAAGGCAAGTGAGAGAAGAAGAAGGAATTCCGGAATTGGAAGAAGAAGGAGCCACCGGGGAAGACAAGCCTGTGCAGATAGAAACTCAGAATGGAGCATGCGAAGTTGATTCAAATGATACTAGAATGAGCGGGGCAAGTGTAGATTCTTCAGCAGCCATATGTAAACCGCCTAATGTGCAAGGAGTTAAGAAGTTTCACACCAAGAGTATCGACGATATTCAATTATCAGAAACAAAAGATGCTATAGAACTTAAAATAACCAGAGATAAGGGAATGGCAGGGAAGATAAAGGCTGCAGAAGAACCCCCAGGTTTTACTGTCTACTTAAACCGAAGGCCAAAAAGCATGCCAGAAATCATGAAAGACATTGAAAGTCAATTTTTGCTAATTTGTGACGGTGCTCAAGAGGTTTCAGTATTGTTGAAGGCGAGCAGAACTCACTATGCTTCAACTTCAACTGAAATTGCTGGTAAATGATTCAAGTTCTCAAATAAAGCTATATAGTATGAAATGGTTCTGAATTTAGTCTTATGGTTTTAACATATCACCCGCATTTCTGCTACAGTGAAAATGATGAATCCAGTTGCCCTCTTCCGGTCTGCATCTTCGCGCTCATCCTCTTCTAGGTTCTTTAATGCCTTTTCCAGTTCAGGATGTGATGGTTATGAAAGCAGCAGTGATGATTATTCGGAGGAGTCATGCACGACATCAGGAAACCACCAATCAACATTGGATAGATTATATGAATGGGAGAAGAGGTTGTATGAGGAGGTTAAGGTAATTCTTGTGATTTGCAAGGTCTACTTTGGATCCATCCAATTGAGGAGGTTGACATTATCTAAGATCATGTTTTTACGTCGCAGGCTGGAGAACGCTTAAGAATAGCATTCGAAAGGAAACACATGCATATGAGAAACCAAGATGTGTATGGTGAAGATCCTTCATCTGTTGATAAGACAAGATCAACAATAAGAGATCTACATGCTCAGTTAAAAGTTTCTATACATTCAGTTGAGTCAGTTTCAAGAAGAATTGAAACTCTGCGGGATGAAGAATTGCATCCACAGCTCATCGAGTTATTGCAAGGGTATGCTAACTTCTGCTTAACCTTCAACAGAAAAATAGTTTGGCAACACATGCATATGTTTTCATGTTCAATTAATGCCACTAGACTAACCAAGTATGACAAAGAAGAAGTTGTTCTATAAAGCATTTTCTATTAATATCACATAGGTAAGAGTTGTATATCAAGGAACTAATTGTTATCTGACATCTTGTTCATTCTTGTCACTTGCATCTACCATTATTTAGATCATGTAAAATTGCGTCTGCGATTAAATTGAGTCTCTATTATTGCACTATTGAATAGGAAAAGGAAAAAATGGGACCACTAATCAGAGTATAGTTGGTTCTGGAAGGCTTAAAAAAAGCTACAGATGAGACAGAGTAGTTATAGCTGGCTCTTTATTTTGTTGGGTTGGCTGCTTGTTACCACGGGCGGTGGGGATCCACCGAGTCCGGAGCAACGTCAAATCACGTCCGTCTAATATGTTCCCTTTGGCGATCGCGGCGCAGGTTAGCGAAGATGTGGAGGACCACGGCCGACTGCCACCGGATCCAGAAGCGCACAATAGACGAGGCCAAGCTGCTGATCCTCTCCGCCGGGAAGGTATTGGACGAGGCGGTTATCCCGCCGCCGCCTAGGCAAGCCCGATCTGCCGCCGCACTGGAGGCGGAGCTCAGGAACTGGCGCGCTTGCCTCGAGATCTGGGTGGAGGCGCAGCGGGCCTACGCCCGCGCCCTGGCCGGGTGGGCCCTCCGCTGCGGCGATCAGGTTGGCGGCGGCGGCGCGCGGTCCCCGCTCTC